>UXGC01001650.1:0-19009 GCA_900480045.1 Eurytoma adleriae | reverse complement strand
TGTTTTACCATGGTCAACGTGGCCGATTGTACCAACGTTAACGTGCGGTTTATTACGTTCAAATTTTTCTTTAGACACGACTCTATTCCTTATAGAGTTCTCTCAAACAATAAGAGAGAACCAGATTAAATAGTTAAACCGAAAGCCAATTACTTAGCTTTACGAGCCTCAATAATTGCTTGAGCAACATTGGTTGGTGCTTCATTATACTTCAAAAATTCCATAGAGTAAGAAGCACGACCTTGAGTTTGTGAACGCAGATCTGTGGCATAACCAAACATTTCTGACAATGGTACTTGAGCACGAACTGTCTTACCAGTTGCTGTATCTTCCATACCTTCAATCATACCACGACGACGGTTCAGGTCACCAATTACGTCACCCATATAGTCTTCAGGCGTTTCAACTTCAACTTTCATGATTGGCTCCAGTAAAACTGGACCTGCTTTCATGAAGCCTTCTTTGAAGGCCATAGAACCTGCAATTTTGAATGCCATTTCCGAGGAATCAACCTCATGATAGGAACCATCATACAATGCCACTTTGACATCAACAATGGGGTAGCCCGCCAGAACACCATTTTTCATCTGTTCTTGAACGCCCTTATCCACCGCAGGTATGTACTCTTTAGGTACAACGCCCCCAACGATTTCATTGTGGAATTCATAACCAATTTCATGGCCTGCTTCCAAAGGTTCAACGCGTATCCATACATGACCAAATTGACCACGACCACCAGACTGACGAACAAACTTACCTTCCTGCTCAACAGACTTACGAATAGTCTCACGGTATGCTACTTGTGGTTTACCAACGTTCGCTTCAACTTTAAATTCACGACGCATACGATCAACCAATACTTCCAGATGCAACTCACCCATACCAGCAATAATTGTCTGACCAGATTCTTCATCTGTTGACACGCGGAAGGATGGATCTTCTTGAGCCAAACGACCTAAAGCAATACCCATTTTTTCTTGGTCAGCTTTAGTTTTTGGTTCAATAGCAACCGAGATAACGGGCTGTGGAAATTCCATACGCTCCAAAATAATTGGCGCATCCATACCACATAGAGTATCACCGGTAGTCACATCTTTGAGACCGATAGCGGCAGCAATATCACCCGCTCGGACTTCTTTAATTTCTTCACGTTTATTAGCATGCATCTGAACGATACGACCAAAACGCTCTTTTTTATCTTTAACTGGGTTAAGAACGGTATCCCCTGAGTTAACGACACCAGAGTAAACCCGGAAGAAAGTCAAATTACCAACAAATGGGTCAGTTGCAATTTTGAATGCCAATGCTGAAAAAGGCTCATCATCACTTGCATGACGTTCCGCTGGTGTGTTTTTACCATCAGTTAAAACACCTTTAATTGCAGGAATATCAGTAGGTGCAGGTAAATATTCAATAACCGCATCAAGCATTGCTTGCACGCCTTTATTTTTAAAGGCCGAACCACACGTAACCAGAATAATTTCATTATTCAATACGCGCTTACGTAATGCTTGTTTGATCTCTTCTTCAGACAGCTCTTCGCCACCAAAATATTTTTCCATCAACTCATCTGATACTTCGGCCGCAGCTTCAATCAGTTTACCATGCCACTCTTCAGCTTGAGCTTGCATGTTTGCTGGAATATCTTCATAAACGAAAGTAACGCCTTGATCACTGTCACTCCACTGGATTGCTTTCATTTTAACTAAATCAATAACACCAGTGAATGACTCTTCAGCACCAATAGGTAACTGAAGTGGAACGGGTATTGCTGCCAGACGTGTTTCAATCTGTTCAACAACACGCAAAAAATTAGCACCCATACGATCCATTTTATTAACAAATGCGATACGGGGTACTTGATACTTATTTGCCTGACGCCAAACTGTTTCAGATTGTGGTTGGACACCACCAACTGCACAATAAACCATTACCGCACCATCAAGAACGCGCATAGAACGTTCTACTTCAATCGTGAAGTCAACGTGTCCTGGTGTATCAATGATGTTGATACGGTGTTCGTCAAACTGTTTACCCATACCAGACCAGAAAGCAGTAGTTGCCGCTGAAGTGATAGTAATACCACGCTCCTGCTCCTGCTCCATCCAATCCATTGTTGCTGCGCCATCATGAACTTCACCAATTTTATGGCTCACGCCAGTATAAAATAGGATACGTTCGGTTGTGGTGGTCTTACCAGCATCAATATGGGCACTAATACCGATGTTGCGATAACGCGTAATGGGAGTTTTACGAGCCATTTTTTCCTCTCTCGTGAACGTTCAATTCGTATAAGGGTAACACCAAGTTACCCTTACGAAACATAACTAGCAAAAGCTACCACCGATAGTGTGCAAACGCCTTGTTAGCTTCTGCCATACGATGAACATCTTCACGTTTTTTAACAGCAGTGCCTTTATTTTCAGCCGCATCAGATAATTCGTTTGCTAAGCGCAAAGCCATCGATTTATCACCGCGTTTACGAGCAGCTTCAACAATCCAACGCATTGCTAATGCATTACGACGGACAGGACGAACTTCAACAGGAACCTGGTAAGTTGAACCACCTACACGGCGTGATTTCACTTCCACTGTTGGACGAACATTATCCAGAGCAATTTCAAAGGCTTCTAAATGATCTTTTCCAGCACGTTGAGCCAGGGCCTCAAGCGCACTATATACAATTGCTTCTGCAGTAGATTTTTTACCATCTACCATCAAAATATTAATAAATTTAGCCAATAATTCTGACCCAAACTTTGGATCTGGCAGAATTTTACGTTGACCAATTACACGACGACGTGGCATGGATATACTCCGTTGTTAAATTCAGGGTTGTCCAAAACTCTATGAGTTTATTTTGACATTAAAAATTAAATGTTTGGCCTTACTTAACGGAGAACCATTAAGCTTTCGGCTTCTTAGCGCCGTATTTAGAACGACCTTGTTTGCGATCTTTTACACCAGAACAGTCCAGTGCACCGCGAACAGTGTGATAACGCACACCTGGTAAGTCTTTGACACGACCACCACGAATCAAGATTACTGAGTGCTCCTGCAAGTTGTGGCCTTCACCACCAATATAAGAAGACACTTCATAACCATTAGTTAAACGAACACGGCATACTTTACGCAATGCTGAGTTAGGTTTTTTAGGGGTGGTAGTATATACGCGAGTACATACACCACGTTTTTGCGGGCAAGCTTCCAGTGCTGGAACGTTGCTTTTCACAACTTTCGAGCTACGTGGTTTGCGAACCAGCTGATTAATTGTTGCCATTAAAAAAGCTCCTGGTTTTTTGCTTCGTAAACACGGATATTTTCCTCGTTTATCGTCATGATAAAACACGAGGACGCGAAATTTTATTGCTGACAGAGACAGGTGTCAAGAAATATACAAAGGATCATCCATTAACAAGCAAAATATTGTGGATGTTTTACCGTTAATTGCACAAAATCAACATAAGATATTTGACGGACATAAGATGACATATATGGCATTAAGCCCCTTGCTTCTACATCATCTTGTAAAGCAAAAACACGAATCCCTTTATCCTTTAATTGTATTAAATAATTATTATCTTTATTACTCGATACTATTTTATGTCCTAACAAAACACCATCCTGGAGTAATAGTACCTCATCCTGCTCCGTTAATAGGTTAATTAATGAATTAAAGTCACTATAATAAGGGGAAGTCGAAATGGTATATAGCATGTTAGCCTTCTATTTAACTAGAAAGTCAGAATTACATCATAATCTGCTAAGTTACGCCTAAGTCTATCAGCAGAAATAACTGTTGCTGGTAGGATAAAACAACTGTCAGAAGAAAATCCTCTTGTTTCTAGATCTTCCTGACAGATATAGCAAGCATTAATATCATATAATGGTAGTAATTTATAGGTTGCAATATAATCACGCGCCAAAAGTTTATTAGGATTTTGTTTTGCCAATAATTGACAGACGCCATCAGAAATAAAGAAAACACCAATATTTTGAGTTAATGCAGAAGTCGCAAGTAAAGCATCTAATCCTTCACGACCACTCGAAGTTCCATGAGGTGTTTTCATAAATACAAATGCTATTTTTTTCATATTTATCTCAAAATTGGACTGTGCGATCACAGATGAGCATGGCCTCAGCCAAACTACCTAACCCACTCAAGACAAAATCTTTATCTAAATTAGCGCAGGGTAAGCCACTATTTTTGGCCTCAGTTTCATCAATAATACCACGTCGCAAAGCAGCGGCAACACAGATATTCAATTGACATCCTGTCTGCTGTGCTAATGTTTTCCAACCCATAAGTAAATTAAATTCATCACTAGCCGGAGAAATTAATTGATTACCGTTATAAACACCCTCTCGATAGAAAAAAACGGTTTTCAATATATGCCCTTCCATAATCAAAGCATTCGCGAATCGCCAAGCATTGGTGGCCTGCTGAGTTCCATAAGCAGGCCCTGTCACTAATAGGCAATAAGTCAAAGACTTATTCAAAGTAGAAGCACACATTTATTTACTCACCACTTTTAAACTGCCGTATATAAAGATAAACAGTATGCTTAGAAATATTCAAACGATCAGCAACCTGATTAATTGCATCTTTAATATCAAAAATTCCTTTTTCATATAAATTGAGTACGACTTGTCTGTTTTTCATATTATTGGGTACATTGCGATCAACATTAACTTCTTCTATGGTAAATTCCAATGCCTGAGCAACAAGATCATCAACACAAGAGGCAAAATTTACGTTAGAAGCAACTTCATGGTTTTTTTCCGGCACAAATGTTTTGACTATCTCCGAAAATGGCACATCTAGATTCATATTAATACAGAGTAAACCAATAACCCGCCGCCTGGGATTACGGATGGCAATAGTGACTGATTTCATTAAAGCGCCACTTTTTGCACGCGTAAAATAAGCTTTCGAGACACTGGAATCAATATCGGTCATATCATGAAGCATACGTAAAGCTAAATCGGTAATTGGCGAACCAATCATTCGGCCTGTATGTTCGCCATTAGCTATTCTGACCGCTGAACATTTTAAATCTTCAAGTGAATGAAGAACAATTTCACAATGCCCACCAATTAACATAGCCAAACCATCAACCATAGATTCATAAGATTTCAAAATCGCATAATCTACACCATCAAACGGTTGAGCATCCAGTAAATCATTATCACAGCTATCATTAGAATATAATAGGTTAGACATTCAGACTCCATCCTCCACATATTGACGAAACTTTATTAAACGATTATGTGAGTAAACACCGATCTTATTATTAATGTGCAATTTATTTAGCAATCATTAATACGCTAGACTTACGGTAAAAAGAATCTAAGACGTTAAAACCACAAAGACCGATCGTCAAGGGATCTTGTGTCAGACCTTTGGCCTGTCTCACAGGACATCAACAAAAAAGTAACTTAATCATTTAATTTAGACAAAAATCACAAAAAAACCTGTTGATACTATTTTAAGTAAATTAAATAATATTAACATTTATAGAAATGCATTAAATTATATTCGAGATATTTATTGATAATGCGCAATTTCTATTACCGCACTCATATTGTCACTCATTATAAATTATATAAATAAACCGTAACTATTATTTTTTAATATAATAAAATGCTAAAGACAGAGTCTAACTCTGCCTCTTTTTCCACTCAATTATTTGTTAGTCGGTTTGATATCTAATAATTCAACATTAAAGATCAACGTTGAATTTGCTGGAATTGCGGCTGCTGCAGATTTACCATAACCCAGTTCTGGTGGAATAATAAGTTGGATTTTGCCGCCTTTTTTCAATTGTTGCAAACCTTCTGTCCATCCAGGGATCACTGAGTCCAATGCAATTGTTAACGGTTCATTACGTTTATAAGAACTATCAAATACCGAGCCATCAATTAAGCGACCTTCGTAATTTACTACTATAGTATCTTTATCAGTTGGTTTTGCTCCTTCTCCTGGTTTTTCAATTTTATAAATTAATCCACTTTTTGTTTTTACTGCACTTTTTTCTTCTTTGAGATATTTGGCGCGATACTCATCACCCAATTTACCATTCTTTTTACTCTCTTCTTCCATTTTTGCCTGAGCAGCAGCACGTACCTTTTGTTCAAATGCTTTTAATGTTGTTTCTATTTCTTGATCACTAAGTTTACTTTTATTAACAAATGCATCCTGTACACCCGCTAAAAGCTGTTGCCTATCAAGATTAATACCGATAGATTTTTGCTGCATTAAAGAATTATCCATGTAACGACCAAGTGATGCTCCTAATGCATAAGCGCTACGCTGCTCTTCATTATCAAATTTTTTATTTGCCTCAGCAGCGAATACTTGCGACGTATTTAGTACCATAGACAAAGTTGTCACTAACAGCGTCGTTTTAAATAGTGATTTCATTCAGTTCTCCAATTAATTTTATTTATTTCAATCAAGTCATAGTAAAGTGTGTTAGCTAATCAACTGCGAGATAATACAATAAGTTAGGGGATTAAATATAGTTAAACCACGCCAATAAAAAGTAGTTACATGGTAAATCATTATAGAAAAAACTTCTCTAAGGCTTTATCTATAGGCATTATAACGAATATCCAATCTATGTATTTCACTCCCGACAGGAGGTTCAAATGGATTTACTTAAAAAATATGAAGAAAGACTAGAAGATTTGGAAAGTAAATTATCTTTTCAAGAGATCACCATTGAAGCACTTAATCAAGTGGTTGTCGAACAACAACTTGAAATGGTTAAGTTAAAAGAACATATGCAACTGGTGACTGAACGATTGAAAGCCACACAATCATCACCGTTAGCGCCAATTACTGAAGAAACTCCACCACCACACTATTAATCAGTCAGAAAATCAGCGAGCTTATTTTCTCGCTGATCTATTTCAATCTACGGGATTATTATGTCAACTTAATGACAACCACAACCACCATCCCCATGAGAACACTCTTTCTCACCATGATGTTCACCATTACAACAACCACCCTCATGTCCATCTTCACTATGGACATGCCCATGTGCTAATTCTTCCTCAGTTACTTCTCGGATGGCGATAATTTCAACATTAAATTTTAAATTCTGCCCAGCTAACATGTGATTACCATCCACGATAACCTCATCACCTTCAATACCCGTAATTTCTACGGGTACTGATCCCATATCGGTATCAGCTAAAAAACGCATACCCACTTGTAACTCATCGACACCCACAAAAACATCTTTTGGTACACGCTGAACTAAATTATCATCATATTGACCATAAGCGTCATCAGCTTGGATCTCAATATCGAACTGTTCACCAACACTGCGTCCTTCAAGTGCCTTTTCTAAACCTGAAATCAAAGAACCACGACCATGCAAATAATCAAGTGGCGCACTGGCCAATGACTCATCAACTAATACATCATCTTCTGTTCTCACTTGATAAGCCAGGCTCACCACTAAATCTTTCGCTATTTTTTTCATTACATCTCCTACAACGCCGTGGATAAAAATTTTTCCGATTGTACAAAAAAAAAGTACAACTGTATTGAAACTTATAAAAAACGTTATTTTTATTACAAAGTAAGAATATCTATTCGCAGATTTTTATCTTTGCTATGACTATCCATGCCATCTACCGTTTGAGATTGTTTATAATGACACTTTTTACATTCAACGTAATCAAATGCATTTTTTTGCCAAAGCATCAGCGTATCTTGAGATTGGCACTGAGGACAAACAGCGCCAGCAATAAATCTTTTACGTATTACAGACATCCACTATCTCACTAATTAATCTTATGTTAATCCCAACTTTTGGGTTGACCCCGCTCTTGCGTTATTTCTATTTCAAACAATTCTTCAAGCTCTCTACGCGCCTCTTTGATTCGAGTCGCTTGACCAATTTCTCCCTCACCCGCTTTGGGGGAGTTTTCTTTAAATATTTTAACATCTAGTCGACGAAAATGCTGTTTTGCTCGATGAGCCTGATGAGGATGTATACCTAGATTTATCAATGTCCTTTCACCCATCTCAAGAGCACTGACAAACGTCTCTCGGCAAAAATCTGTCACCCCATTTTCTCGTAATTGATGCGCTTCAAAACGCCCTCGTGCTCTGGCTATAATATGAAGATTAGGAAAATTAGCCTGACATAAATGAACGATCCCCAGCACTTCTTCTGGGTTATCGCTGGTAATAACAATCACACTGGCTTTTGCCGCACCCGCCGATCGCAATAATTGCAAATCTTGCGCATCACCATAATAAACTTTATAGCCATAGCGTCGCATCGTATGAATTGCACTAACATTTTGTTCTAATACCGTAATACGAATTTTATTGGCCATTAATAAACGACCAACAACTTGACCAACGCGCCCAAACCCTACCAAAATAACTTGCGGATCGGTATCCTCAACAAAAGGTTTTTCAATCGGCTCATTACGCACATTATACCAGTGAGTTAGTAATTTGCTGATTAGCTGCATTAATGGTGGCGTTGTCATCATAGATAATGTAACAATAACTAATAGCAATGACATCTGTTCATTATTCATTACTTTGACATTAATCGCCGTAGAAAAGATAATAAATGCAAATTCACCGGCCTGACTCAACACCCCAGCAAAAAGTAGACGTGAAGAGCGACGTACCTGCACTAACCAACCTAAAATATAGAGAATAGCAAATTTTAATATTACCAAGATCACAACACCGACAACTATTTCTAATAAATGTGACCAAAGGATCGCTAAATTAAGTGACATGCCAACAGAAATAAAAAATAAACCTAACAGTAATCCTTTAAAAGGCTCTATGGCGATCTCTAACTCATGACGAAATTCTGTATCAGCCAGTAATACACCAGCCATAAATGTGCCCAGCGCCATAGAAAAACCCAGTTTTTCCATAAAAAATGCCGCCCCTAATACGACAAGTAAATAAGCGGCAGTAAATATTTCATGAATACCGGACTTAGCAACCAAATGAAATAATGGCCGTAATAAATAGCGCCCTCCAATCCACAAACCAACAAAGGCAACCACTTTCAACCCAATTTGATACCAATCGTTATCTGCTGTTCCACTGGCAAGAAATGGAATAAGTGCCAATATAGGGATCACTGCCATATCTTGAAAAAGTAAAACAGAAAAACCTAACCGCCCACTTTCGGTATTATTCATGTTCCTTTCATGCATAATCTGTAAGGCAATTGCTGTTGATGACATGGCTAGGCCCAGCCCACCTACAACTGCGGCTTGCCAAGAAAAATGAATAATAATAAACAAACCAGTAATTAATGCTGCTGTTATGATCACTTGAGCAGTGCCAATAACAAAAATTGAACGCCTTAATGTCCATAATTTAGTTGGATTAAGCTCCAGGCCAATTAAAAACATCAAAAAAACGACACCAAGTTCAGCGAAATGCATAATTTCATCAACATTTCTTATAAAACCGAGTACAAATGGCCCAATGACAATACCCGTTAATAGATATCCTAATACCGCCCCTAGACGAATTTTTTGAGCAATAGGAACCATAATGACACCCGCGAGCAGGAATATCATAATAGAACGGAATAAACTAAATTCTTCCACAATTATAAACCTCCATGCTCTAAGGGTGATTTTAGCCAATCACGATAGGCTTTGGCACACTCCTGCATATCTTCAAGAGACTGTCTTCTTGCCATATAAATAATTACTGGCGATAACCACTGCATTTCACACATTAAAGCAATAAGTTCAAAAGGACGTAGCAATTCAGTTAATGGAAAACGGTTATAACCACCATATTGATAAGCTTCCTGGGGCTCTCCAGTGGTAATAACTGAGCGCCAATATTTCCCTTTCAATTGTTTACTTTGCTCACAAACAAAATTTCGCGTTAATACTCTATCAAACCACTCTTTCAAAAGAGAGGGACAACTATAGGTATAAAGCGGATGCTGAAAAATGATAATTTCGTGCTGACAAAGTAAATTTCGTTCATAATTTGCATTAATAAAGTAGTCTGGATAAGTGCCATATAAATCATGTATTACCACATTGTCTAAATCCTGCACATATTCAATGAGCATTTTATTCGCCACAGATTCAGTAGGTTCAGGATGTGCATAGATAATGAGAATCTTGGGTGGTAGCGACATAATTAGCTCCTCAAAAGCGTGCCAGAAGCACAATTTTTAGTTAATATACACACCAAAGGCCATTTATATTCTTTAAAATTATAAATGATTTAATATATTATCAAGATACGGTTTATATGATTGTATTTTCTTCACTACAAATACGCTGCGGTATTCGGGTTTTATTAAATAATGCAACAGCTTCCATCACACCAGGCCAAAAAGTAGGTTTAATTGGCAAAAACGGCTGTGGAAAATCGACTTTATTTTCTGCAATCAAAGGTGAAATGCAACCTGAAGCAGGAAGCATTACTTTTCCAGCAACTTGGGCTCTCGCTTGGGTAAATCAAGAAACACCTGCCCTAAAAAAATCTGCCATTGAATATGTCATTGATGGCGATTATGAATACCGCAAACTAGAAAAACGATTGCAACAAGCAAATGATGAAAATGATGGTCATGCTATTGCATTAATACATGGTCAATTGGATGCGATCAATGCCTGGACCATTCATGCTCGTGCCGCTAGTTTATTACACGGTTTAGGTTTTTCCCAATTACAAATAGAAGAACCTGTTAGTGCCTTTTCCGGCGGATGGCGGATGCGACTAAATCTAGCGCAAGCGTTAATTTGCCGTTCTGATCTTTTGTTACTGGATGAACCAACTAACCATTTAGATTTAGATGCGGTTATTTGGTTAGAAAAATGGCTTAAAAATTATCCCGGTACGTTAATTCTGATTTCCCACGATAGAGATTTTCTCGATCCTATCATTGAGAAAGTGCTGCATATCGAGCAAGAAAATTTATTTGAATATACGGGTAATTATACTTCCTTTGAGCAACAAAGAGCGACTAAATTAGCGCAACAACAAGCGCTTTACGACAATCAACAGGAAAAAGTGACTCACTTAAAAAAATATATTGATCGCTTTCGTTATAAAGCGTCAAAAGCTAAACAAGCACAAAGCCGGATTAAAATGCTAGAGCGTATGGAGTTAGTTGCCCCTGCTCATGTTGATAATCCATTTCATTTTTCGTTTCGAGCACCCGATTGTTTGCCTAATCCTTTGCTTAAAATGGAAAAAGTTAGCGCTGGTTATGGCAACAAAGTGATCTTAAAATCGATTAAACTTAATCTGGTTCCTGGCTCAAGAATTGGTTTACTCGGCCGTAACGGGGCGGGTAAATCAACTTTAATCAAGTTACTTTCTGGTGATCTATTACCTCAACAGGGGGAAATTTCCTTAGCTAAAGGCATTAAGCTCGGGTATTTTGCGCAACATCAATTAGATTATTTGCGCATAGATGAATCGCCTTTACAACACCTTAGTCGCCTTGCTGTGCAAGAAACTGAACAATATATGCGCGACTATCTTGGTGGCTTTGGCTTTAAAGGCGACAAGGTAAATGAGCCTTGTATACATTTTTCCGGCGGGGAAAAAGCAAGATTAGTATTAGCCTTGATTGTCTGGCAGCGGCCCAATCTTCTGCTACTTGATGAACCAACTAACCATTTAGATTTGGATATGCGACAGGCATTAACAGAAGCATTGATTGCATTTGATGGTGCCTTAATTGTTGTGTCTCATGATCGCCATTTACTACGCTCAACAACCGATGAGTTTTACCGCATTCATCAAGGTCAGGTTGAACCTTTTGACGGTGATCTGGCGGATTATCAAAAATGGTTAATAGACCAGAATAAACAACAGCACCAACAAATTCGTCAGGAACAGTTACAAGATAAGATGCTATCAGGTAACTTAACTGCCCAAGATCGTAAAGAACAAAAACGACGTGAAGCAGAATTCCGCCAACGCACGCAACCAATCAGAAAACAGTTATCAATGTTAGAACAAAAGGTAACAAGTTTATCTAATCAATTAGTTCAAATTGAACAAAAACTGGCTGACAGTGATATTTATAACCATAATCGTAAATCTGAGCTTAGCAATTACCTCAGACAGCAAACTGAAACAAAATTAACATTAGAGGAAGTCGAAACCGAGTGGCTAGCACGGCAAGAAACACTGGAAAATATGATAAAACAGTTCGAATATCAGGCATAACTCAATTCAACGCTGCTCTTTTTTATATAATCAATAAAGTATGATTAAGAGAAACTTGAATGAGGTTAGTGCCATCAGTCACTACTCATCTAATTTATTGATCATTAAACGGGCATTTATGATTAACGATCGGGCTTTTTCCTCCCTTTTTTGTAATAGCGCTAGGAATAATAAATCGGTCAGCGTATTTTGTGCAGCACGAGAAGAAATTGATGAACTACGCCATTCATTTTCACCTGCAACACTTTCCAATACATAATCAGCTAATTTCACTAATGGTTTTTGTTGTTTATTACCAACAATAGCAATCACCTTAGCTCCATGCTGCTTAGCAATTGCTGCTGCCTCACAAATATTTTTTCGCTTCCCACTAAATGAAATAGCAATCTGAATATCTTTTGCAGTAAGGGTTAGCGCTGTCGTTATCTGAACATGGTGATCTAAATCAACTAGCGTAGTAATACCTATTTTTTGCAATTTATAATAGAAATCTTTGGCTACTAAGCCTGACCCACCAATGCCAACAATCTGTACTCTTTGTGCATTATTAACCAATGTAGCAACTTTATTAAAAATCGGATAATTAATTTGTCGTGTTGTTTCCATGACAGAATCAATTTTTTCTTGTGCCAGTTTCTGTGCAATAACCATCAAATTATCATTGCTAGCTATCTGATTATGAATAACGTTATGTGATCGCTCAGTGAGTACTTTCTTACGCCCTAACTCTTCACTAATAGCCAGCTTTAAAGCCGGGAATCCCTTGACACCAACTTTCTGACTAAATTTAACAATAGCGGATTGACTGACACCTATTTGTTCAGCGATTTGTTGTGATGAAAGTAGTAATACCGTTTGTGGTTGTTCAAGAATAAAGGTTGCGATTTTCTGCTGATTTAACGCTAACTGAGGTAACAACCATGAAATTTTACTCAATATCGCCATGCTATACTTAAGATTATTCATAATATCAGGATCACCGATTAAAATAATTATGATAAATTATTCCTATTTTATTATTCATTATTCTAATCAATTAATGGCTGTTTAAACAATAAATTAGCTAGCAAAATATTATTTTCATTTTTCTCTTATTCCCTTATTACCATTAAATAAGAATAGATCGCTTTGTGATCAATAACACATATAAAGAATAAATAATTCCTTAATATTTCTTAAAATTGGCATATAGGAAACATCAAATGACATTAGATCTAAACAAAATGGTAACAGAAAGTCGTAACCCTATTAGCAATAACATTGATACATTATCAACCTTAGATATATTAAAAATCATTAACCAGGAAGATAAGAAAGTGCCGATTGCTGTTGAACAAACGCTCACTGAAATTGCGCTTGTTATTGACAAAGTTGCCTATGCTTTTCAGCATAGTGGTAGACTGTTTTACAGTGGTGCTGGCACTTCAGGCCGTTTAGGCATTTTAGATGCAAGTGAGTGTCCACCAACCTATGGCACCCCTCGTGACATGGTAGTCGGCCTAATCGCAGGTGGACACCTGGCGATTCTTCAAGCGGTAGAAAATGCTGAAGATAATCCACAGCTTGGTGCTGATGATCTTAAAGCTTTTAATTTCAATCAAAAAGATGTTTTAGTTGGCATCACTGCAAGTGGCCGCACACCCTATGTGCTAGGTGCAATGAACTATGCTAAAACGACAGGAGCAACCGTTGCTTGTATTAGTTGTAACCCCAACCGTGAAATGGTCAACATAGCAGATATTGCAATAACACCAATTGTCGGACCAGAAGTGATTACTGGCTCTTCACGAATGAAAGCCGGTACAGCGCAAAAGCTAGTTCTTAATATGATCACTACAGGTGCCATGATACGGATTGGAAAAGTATACGGTAACCTAATGGTAGATGTAGAAGCAACCAATGCTAAACTTATTGAACGACAAAAACAGATTGTCATGGCTGCAACGGAGTGTGACCGAGCAACAGCAGAACATGCTCTTATTGAATGTAATAATCATTGTAAAACCGCTATCGTTATGATCCTTACCGGCTTTAATGCCCAACAAGCTAAACAAACACTAGCTGATAATCATGGTTTTATTCGTGCCGCCTTAAAACAGCATACTGGCCATCAATAATCGTTTTAAAAGAAAAGTACCATGGCAAAAATAACTAATGAAATGCTAAAAGAAATACTGATAACTATTGGCGGTGCTAAAAATATTATTCAATACGGCAACTGTATGACACGCTTACGCATAACGTTGCATGACATACAATTAGTTGATAAAAATCGCCTCAAACAAATTCCTGGCGTATTAGGAATTATTGAAAGTGATAAACAACTACAAATTGTATTAGGTCCAGGTAATGCGCAAACAGCTAATAATATGATGAAACAATTATTAGCAAACAGCACTGAGACAGAAACAATATTACCCACTCGCAATGATTTGCAAAAAATTGCTGCCGACAACAAAAAACAATTAAAAACTAAACAAACTAGTGTCGTTCATAAATTTTTATCCACTTTTGCCACCATCTTTACCCCACTGATACCGGGTTTCATTGCTGTTGGTTTATTACTTGGCTTCGCAACATTGGCCAAACAAGTATACTATCCAGCGGGTCTGCCAACTGAAGCAGCACAACAGACTTTTCTTGTTCACTTAATACTCTATATGTCTGTCTTTAGCAAAGGGCTTTATGCTTTTCTAGGGATCCTAATTGGTTACAATACGCAAAAAGTTTTCGGCGGTTCAGGTGTTAATGGTGCCATTATTGCGTCACTTTTTATTCTAGGCTACGATCCACACGCAACAACAGGCTTTTTCTCCAATATGAGTACCTTTTTCAATTACACCATTGATCCTCGGGGTAACATTATTGGTATTTTACTCGCTTGTATCTGTGGTGCCTGGGTTGAACAACAAATCAGGAAAATCATTCCTGCCAACTTAGATATGATACTGACTTCAGCAATCACATTACTTATTGTTGGCGCCATTACCTATACCATTATTATGCCAATTGGCAGTTATTTGTTTACTGGTATGTCCTGGTTATTTATACACTTAAATGGCAATCCATTTGGTACTGCTATATTAGCTGGTCTATTTTTGATCGCGGTTGTTTTTGGCGTTCATCAAGGTTTTATACCGGTTTATTTCGCATTAATGGAGACACAAGGTTTCAATCCTCTTTTCCCAATCCTGGCTATGGCTGGCGGCGGTCAGATTGGTGCAGCATTTGCGCTCTATATCAAATCAGCTAAAGATTCTAGCTTACGTAATCAGATACGTGGGGCAATAATCCCAGGTATATTAGGTATTGCTGAGCCTTTAATCTATGGTGTGACGCTACCGCGCATTAAACCTTTTATAACCCCTTGTTTAGGGGGAGCCGCTGGTGGCTTTTTTATTGGATTAGTTGCCTGGTTAGGTCAACCAATTGGACTCAATTCAGTTTTCGGCCCATCCGGATTAATTGCTATTCCATTGATGACATCGACAACCGGTATTTTTAACGGAATACTTATTTATATTGCTGGCTTACTGATTTCCTATTTATTTGGTTTTATTTTTACTTATTTGTTCGCTAGTAAAATATCGATCTAAATTAATGTAAAAAAGGGGATTCCCTTTTTTGCATCGCTATTGCAACCAAATAAAAGGAATACAAGCGAGAGTAAAAATACTCATTGTAATATTAAAAATAAACCAAGCATTACGCCCACGAAGCAGGGTGCCAATTAACGAACCAAAGCCGACCCAGACAAAACCACCGATTAAATTGACAATCAACATAACAAAACTTATGATCAAAATCGAGTTAACGTAGTTATCAGCCACACTATAACTACTAACCGCCCCAAGCCCCATCATCCATGCCTTGGGATTCAAGAATTGTAATAAGCTCCCTTGATACCATTTAATTGATTTAGCAACTTGAGACTCTGTATTAAGTTGCACATGGTGGGATGTAGCGAGTTTCCAAGCAAGCCATAATAAATAAAAACTTCCAACGAGTTTCATTATAATTTGTAACATCGGCGAAACCAGTAAAAGAACAGCAAGGCCACCAGCAGAAATAAATAGAATACTTTGGATACCAAATATTACGCCGAACATTAAAGGTATTGAACGCCGTAAACCATACTGAGCACCTGATGACGTAAATAATAAATTATTTGGACCAGGCGTAATCGCCACAATAAATAAAAAAGTAAATAGTGCAAAAATCAGCCCATGACTCATTTAAGATCCTTTGATTAACTATGATTAATCTTTTTTCACATTAAAAATAACAATATATTATCAGAATATATGTAAAATTAATTATTTAGATTTACAATTATGAGTAAAAATTTTCAACCAATAAATTGGGTTAAAAACCCTCATTTACAAACACTATTGCCCCGTATTGTGAGGAAAAAGCCGCAAATCAAACCACTGTGGCAACGCCTCGAATTGCCTGATGGCGATTTTATTGATCTCGCTTGGAGTGAAGATCCCAAATATGCAAAGCATAAACCTCGACTGGTCATCTTTCACGGCTTAGAAGGCAGCTTTAGAAGTCCATATGCCCATGGCATGTTGGAAGCGACGAAAAAAAGAGGGTGGCTCGGTGTCATTATGCATTTTCGTGGCTGTAGTGGAGAACCAAATCGGCAAAAACGTATTTATCATTCCGGTGAAATTACCGATGCCCGTTACTTCCTCAAATGGCAGAAAACAATTTACGGTCAAGTACCCATTGCCGCTGTTGGCTACTCCCTGGGTGGTAATATGTTAGCTTGCTATTTAGCAGAAACCGGACAATATGCTGATGTTAATGCCGGAGTGATTGTTTCCGCTCCTTTAATGTTAGAACCTTGTTCAATTCGTTTAGAAAAAGGGATTTCACAATTTTATGAACGTTATTTACTCAATGGCCTAAAACGTAATGCAACACGCAAACTCATTCGCTACCCAGGTTCATTACCACTTAATTTGCTACAACTAAAAAAACTAAAACGGCTACGTGATTTTGATAATGTCGTCACGGCAAGAATACACGGTTTTAAAGATGCGGCGGATTATTATCATCAATGTAGTGCTCTGCCCCGGTTACCGAATATTCGTGTGCCAACACTGATCATTCATGCAAAAGATGATCCTTTTATGGCGCCTGAAGTTGTACCGGATATCAATCAATTACCCGCTAATATAGAGTATCAAATGACAGAACATGGTGGTCATGTTGGGTTTGTTAGTGGCACATTAAAACAGCCTAAAATGTGGCTTGAGGAACGCATACCTGATTGGTTAACCCCACATCTGGAGCCGTAATTTATGATTATTCCATGGCAACAGCTAACAGCGGATACGTTAAATAATTTGATTGAAAGCTTTGTTTTACGAGAAGGAACGGATTACGGTAAAGATGAAAAAACGCTGGATGAAAAAGTTGACGACATTAAGCAGCAATTGTGTTTAGGAAGTGTTGTGCTTGTCTGGTCTGAATTACATGAAACGATAAATATTTTGCCAAAAACACAATTACATCCTTAAATAACTGTATGCATCACTAACTAAAAAGAAATTTTTACGTCATTGTAATTAATGTGTTAAAACATTGTATTATCTGAATGAGTAATGGAAGCCACTTATATGTCAGTTAATCATCCGATCATTGCAGTAACAGGTTCCAGTGGTGCGGGCACCAGCACTACTAGCCTTGCATTTCAAAAAATCTTTACCCAATTAAAGCTTTCGGCAGCAACCATTGAAGGTGATAGCTTTCATCGTTATACTCGCCCTGAAATGGATGTTGCTATTCGTAAAGCTAAAGAACAGAGCCGTCATATTAGTTATTTTGGGCCTGAATCCAATGATTTTGGTTTGTTAGAACAAAGTTTAATCGAGTATGGCGAAAAAGGGACAGGAAAACGTCGACATTATTTACACACCTACGATGAAGCCGTTCCCTACAATCTTCAACCTGGAACTTTTACGCCATGGGAACCCTTACCTAAAAATACCGATATATTATTTTATGAAGGGTTACATGGTGGTATTGTAACATCAAAATACAATGTTGCTAAACATGTAGACTTATTAGTCGGCGTTGTGCCTATTGTTAATCTTGAATGGATCCAAAAGCTAATTCGTGATACATCAGAACGGGGGCATTCAAGAGAAGCCGTGATGGATTCCGTTATCCGTTCAATGGGAGATTACATTAAATACATCACCCCACAATTTTCTCGCACCCATATCAACTTTCAACGTGTTCCAACCGTTGATACCTCTAATCCTTTTCCGCTAAAGCGATTCCTTCTCCCGATGAAAGTTTTATAGTAATCCGATTTAATGGTCTGACCCAGATTGATTTTCCCTATCTTTTATCCATGCTACATAATTCATTCATATCATCAATGAATACTTTAGTTGTTCCAGGTGGAAAGCTAGGTTTAGCATTGGAGTTAATTATGACTCCATTAGTAAAAAAGCTCGTCACTAATAAAAAAATTATCCATAAAAGAAGTTAACAATACAGCATTATATTTTTACTTATATCAATTTTTTATTCTTACAACCATTTTAAGATTCAAACTATACATAAAATTATCTTTTATGTATATCATAATAATAACGTTAATGTTTACCTGTTAATTATTTTATAGTGTTAATATTTATTTTGCTATAATTTGATAACTTATGAAATAATATATTATTATTCGAGTTTAATTTTTAAGGCTATTTGCATTCTAGGGTTGGAATTCATCCATTCTAACCCTTGATTCTTAGTCGGACAAAAAGCAGCTTCTGG
>UXGC01001649.1:0-19023 GCA_900480045.1 Eurytoma adleriae | reverse complement strand
AGAACGGTTCAATAAAAATTACCCTAAAAGTAGCGGTAAAAATTACTATCTGCCCTGTAGCGTAAAATGCCACCTTGCGGTGATATTTTTTACTAGATTCTGGACAAATTTTATCGACTTTCTTGTAAAAATTGTAGACTTACACGGAGAGAAAAATCAGGAGAATGTCGCAAGGAACTTCCCGAGATTATTGCAAGAGCATCACGTGATTATCGCGGTTAAGATTGTTAGAATTTGATTGGTCGAGACATTCCCCCTCCACCCTAGGCACGGTCAAAACGCAAGGAAGTCACGGGAAAATCCCGGGAAGGTTCTTGCAATTATTCCATGGCTAAACTCCTTGTGACAATCCCCCGAATTTTCTCTCCGTGTATGGACAAATTTTACTAACCGCTTGGTAAAAATTGCTACAGCTTTGTAAAAATTGCGATGTGCTTAGGAAACATTAAACATAATCTATTAAAAATCACCAGACGGTCATGGTGTCCCAAGATTACTGTAAAAGTTTAGTAATTTTGACCCAACAATACTCTCTGTATATAAATGGAATAACAAATGGGCTAAATATGCAGATTTACGAAATATAGCCCTTCTACTCTTAATTGTTTAGAAAAAGAAAACTTTTTGAATTTAGGACGTTTGAACTAAAGGTTTTAAATTATGAAAAAGGGCAAGAATGGCGACCGCAAGGCAGTAGCCAAATAGTAGCCTGCACTATGTAATTCCTCTTTCATTTTTCTTCAATGTTAATGTAATTTTCTATGCTGTCAGTGGCGAATCAATCGGCCGCCATTACATTTTAAAACCCAATACCGTTGGTTAACGCTTACCCAGCACGGGTGAATCGTCACCCCTATTCATAATAATGTCTAAGGGGTGATGAATCACCCGTGCTGGGTGTACTGTACAAACAAATGCAATGTTGAAAATTATGCATTTTTGAATATTTTAATATCAATGTTAATAAAGAATAACATCATTAAAAACTTTGTAATGACAAAAGAAGTGATTAAAACTTTTTCCTTGAATAATAAAACATTTCCTGTAAATGTTTTATGTGAATTTCTATGAAAGTCATGCTTTATAATTCAAGAGTAAGGTTTACCTGGAAAATAAAACAAATAGCAAGTTCAAATAAGTATCACTATTATATAGTGTGGGTCGGACAGTATCTACCTTTATTATGGTTGAATTTTAAGATAACTTATTAATCTCATAATTTTAAAAATTTAACAAATATGATATTTGGCACGTAAACTGACGACTCATGTATCGTTTTTCACAAATATAAGGACCTATATAAATTATGTGAATTTTTGAATCTGTGTTATAAAAATGTAAACTAGTGTACACGAGCGTACATACACTATCACGATTATCATTATATTCTATTATATATTATCAACTTAATCGAACCGCAAATACAGTTTATCACATCAGCAATCTAACTTTAATGAGAAATTATAATAAAAGGACATTGCATCGAAATTTCTATTATAAGTTATTAATGAACTATGGGCTTCCATAATACTGTGAATACTCAATTAGTCACGGGGAATATGCAAACAAAAGTAACAAGAAAATTATGCATATTTTTTAATATAGGAATGACAATATCATTCATGATTTAATTAAAGGGAGACATAATTAAAATACTGCATTTTAATACTTTATTTTGTGTATTTTTTAGTTATATTTTAGGTAAATCAATATTTAGGTAATCATATCTCAGAGCACTGTCTACAAAAATAACCTACTACACATAGCACAACTAAAGAATTCGTCGAAAAGTATCGAAAGCCGCATAAAAGACGCAATTCTGAAAAATGAATTTATTCCGTTCCAGGACCGTCACGCAAGCAGTAATTAAAGGCAGTCAGCGACAAATGTTTATCATTGCTATCCCAAGGTAACTGTAGAGGGCCTCTCACTACTCATCGCGAGCAAAAACTGACAACAGCGCGTCTCGCGTCCACGCGAGCTTCATCGAAGGAAGGGCTGACGGTTGCGAGAAAAACGCCGGGCGTCGCGTGCGGAATGCGAGAAAAGCGAGTATAGTCACCCCGTAGCAAAACAAACACGCACGGTGCGCGCGCACACACCTCGGCAAATTGCACCGGCCCCTCGTTATAACGTCGCGTTATTACCGTCATTAGCATCATTATCATCACGGCTCGCCGTCATTAACGTCGCTTTCAATTTCCTCCATTTTGTCGTCCGACCCTTTCCGCGAATGCGCGCGACTCTTTTGTCCTTCGCGCCTGCGGGCCTTATCCTATCCCCCGACTGGTCGGCGATTGAAATCGAGCCGTAAAATGGTAAATCGGCCGAGCCTCGGTATTCGCGGATCGGCGATTTCACCTGCAGTCATTACGCCCGGACTCCCCCTTCTCTTTTTTTTTGCTCGCCCTCGCCTCTCGCGGCGGTTTTTTTTCCGGTGCCGCTTCTCGGTAGGGCGCTCGAAGGAAACGCACAGGTGGGAGAGAGATAGAGGACGGGATAAACAGATAGACGCGTACTTTAATGCGCCGCGCGCTCGTAAAATTTAATATTTTCTGAAAGGTAGGAAACGCGCCGAGGTCGTCCCGATCACCCGTCATTTTGACCGAAGGTACAGGACGGACTTCCAGGAAAAAACGTTGTAAAATTCAATATTTTCAAACTACTAAATTGAATAGATTCTTGCAAATTCAATAATAATTCTTATTTTATGGTGGAAAAAGCTTTTTTTAACAAATTATTTTTTAATTCAGACAATGGATTAATCTAAATAGATGCAGAGTAAAATAGAAAGCCGATTAAAACATACCAAAAATGATTGGTTTTATGCACTGTAACAGTATTGTTTACAGTGATATGTGTAGGAAAGATTTAAATTACACTGTGCACTACAAAAATGTATTTCTATAGAAAACAACGCGAAATTACAATGTAGTGGACAATTAAGGAAATGCTTCCTCGTTTTCAGAGAAAAGTTAAAAATAAGATCATTTTTAAGTTAAAAATCCCTTTTTACTTTCCCATTTCTTAAACTTCACGAAACATAACCTCGATCTCACAAAGTTCTCAGAAATTACTGTATCAAGAGGGAAGTTTCACGGTAAATCGGCTTAAGTACTTTTGTCTTCGACTTTCAAGGTACCGCCATGCGCTAATCTCATTAAATGTTGATTATTTCTTTTCTCCCGATTACACAGACACCGGCTGCTTCGTTTTACGGTAATAAAAGAGCAACCGAAATGAACTTTTTGTTTAAGCTCAACTAATGTTTCTTATTAATTATTAAGTAAATCAGGAGTTAATTAATTTATTTAAATTTTAAAAACAAGGTCAACGATTAATAACAAACTGTATGGGCGGACGAAAATCAGGATTTAGACCTTCTCAAAGACCTAGAGAAGATATAAGTGCGAGTGAGATCAACATTGGTATAGGCTCTCGATAGATAAAGAAGACAATTCTTTTTTACGAGATTCGGCTTGCTACCTGCGCCAAGACTTGTCTGAACAGGTCGTGCTTGAGAAATCCCACATTTTCTACTAATAAATCATCCACACTTCTTGCATTCTTCCAACAATAAACAATTTTCTCCAAAACCAAAGCAACAAAATTAATAATTATTGGTTACAATTATTACAGTAAACTACTAAAGAATTTTTTATGATTTTGCAGATTCTCAAATAAAAAGAAGTTCAAAAAATAAAACGCGAAGTATTCATCATCTTCCTTAAACAAATCGTACGGCATTTGAACATCGCGAATTATCATTCTTCATAATTTTGATGAAGCACTTACGAGTGGCTCTCCATTAATCAAACAATTCAAATCGCAGAATTACGCACCACCGGATCCGAAAGAAATCACGTCGCGAAAATTTCACTAAAGCAAGCCCATTATCAGCGAGGCGTGGCAATAACTCATTTCAGTCGTAAAACCACTTGCAGCCAGGCAGCGGTCCACTGATCGTCCCTGTAAAAACACTGTAGAATCCCAGAAGAGTGAAGAGGGAAAGAAGAAGCGCCTCTGCGAGATGAAGTGGGAGAAGCGAAGGTGGAGGGAGTAAAGCATTCGCCACACCAGTACGAGCAGGTACGAGTGTCCCAAAGCGTAACGAGCTAATGACGAGAAGGACAGACGAGAGAAGTGGGGAAGGAAAGTTGATGGCCTGACGTTCGGACGGGTAGTCGTAAAATCGAATTTCGCGCCTCGAACGGACACCTCGTCTTCTCTCTGTCTACACCTGCTATGCGTCACGTGAAGTGTCTATCGCGAGATGTTTACGTGACGTCTTCCTTTTTTTATATGTAAATGTTAATAATTTCGCGCAGAGGGATTTATGGGTCGCGCTTCACGGACCGAGGAATCGCGTGATTTGCGATGTTATAATTTTAGCGCGTGGTCGGTGATGCTTCGGTGGACAAAGCGGAACGCCAGCGCGATTGTGTAATTCGCGGATTCCCCGAAAGACAGATTTAAATGATGAAATTGCTTCTTGTAGCTCGTATTGCTAAAGTTTAAATTTATTTTCAGTTTCTCTGAATTATTTTAATGCAAATATTGTTTTACTGATAAATATGACAAATAATTAATTTTGTTTTATTCTTCACAGACTATTTAATAAATGTAATGTTTCTTATAATATTGTGAAATTCGAAACTTCCTAGAAAAAGAGCTTTAAATATGCGAAATTAACTCTTACATCGTGATTCTAAAAAGTTTAAATTTATCTTCAGTTTCTCTGAACTATTTTATAATTAAAAATATTAACTAAAACGCAATGCTCTAAGGACGCAATGCTCTAAGGATGCGATCTCCGGACTCCAAAGCGAGGTTATATTTTCATAAAAAAAAATTAGATTTTGCTTTAAAATTTATTTAGGTTAGATAAATAAATTTAATTAGCATAAAATATACACTGAATTATATTTTTGCTATAATTTTCTGTGTAATGTACTCTATTTTGACTTTGTTTTATAGTGTACTTTATTATGACTTCAGAGTCCAACAAGAACCACCTTAATGAATATAATTAGTGCATATAAGGCATCTTAATACTGTTTATGTAATTTGTCTGCAAATCTGCACTAAATTTAATAAGAAGGCACAGACACAGAACCTGAGAAATACATTGCATAAAGTTACATCTTCTATATAAAAGGAACAAGTTTAAATATAGATATATAGAAATAATGTATTTTCCCTTTCATGTGTACGAACCTTAAGAACCTAATAAACTTTTAATACGACTACCTTTTTTACAGAAGACTTGTGCAAACAGAAAGAAAAAAATTCTCAAACGATTCTTTACGTTTGCGTCACTCTCTCCTTGAGTCACCATCCCTTTTCATCCCGCCCCTCGTTTTCCACGCAGCGCTAAAAAGGCCCTCCTCCACAATTCTTCCTGGTAGCGATTTCGCGCTCGCAGGGGAGCAAAGGTGCAGCCTCGGGGCGAATGTATACGCACGCCGCGACGGTCAGAGGACCCTCAAAGAGAGACCAAAGCGGCTCTCCTCGCAGTTCCTCGAGTGGCGCGCGGAGACAATGGACGACTGCTCGCTCTTTTACTGCGTACTCGTATCCCACTTTCACGGCCTTTTAAAGCTTTTCCAGGGCTCGTGGCGATCCCGGGGGTGTGT
Organism: Eurytoma adleriae; assembly: GCA_900480045.1. Taxonomy (NCBI): domain Eukaryota; kingdom Metazoa; phylum Arthropoda; class Insecta; order Hymenoptera; family Eurytomidae; genus Eurytoma; species Eurytoma adleriae. The sequence continues at coordinate 13,387 of UXGC01001649.1, read as the reverse complement.
TACGACACGGTCTAAGCTAAATGTTTTATCTCCGCGTGCGCGGATGGTTACGCCCGGTGCTCTGCGATCTTGTTCTCGCGGTCGGATTGCGAATATGAGCTTTGCAGACGCGTAAAGTTTGTTAGTACGCGAGTTACTTCCGGGTTTCGAGCTCGAGCGCGGATTAGTGCCTCGTAGTATCTGCGTTCCGCGGTCCTTTAAAGACTTTCAGTTGAAAGGAGCGCTAAAGTGGGAAGTGATGTGGAACAGATTCGATATTGGTAAAACAATTTGGTGGTTATATGGCCGATAGTTGCCTGTAAGCTATGCAACCTAATTTTAAGTACAAATCTTTTATTTTTGGTGCAATTATTGATTACATTACGATGATGGCGCTGCTGCTGAATAAATTGTTTAACGAATTGACATTACAAATTTTACAACAATCGTATTTAAATAAGTTAATCTAATTTTATCTACGATTTCGTTAATAATTCGTTTCTAAATTTTAAGAACATTAATTATCTAGTGACTTGAGAAAAACTAAAACTTTTTAACGAATTACGCATACAACGCTTTCTCGGACATCAAGACGGAGCGGTACCCGTGACCTTTTTACTTTCTTGTGCCGAGTGTATAACGTCATCCTTCAGAATTAATCACACTACTACAGCTGAAGTCAGATACAGAAAACCGCAATTCTTAGAAAAAAAAAACAAAATTCGTATCTCACTCGAGGATCTACCCATGAAGATGACTCGGGCGACTTGAAAAATCACACGCGAGGATAAAAAAAATAAAAGAGATCGAATTTTCCGCCCGACGACGGCGAATGTGATTTCCGCGCCTGGCATTATTACCACTCAAGTCCTCGGGGTTTATTTTCCACTCGTTTTCCAAAGTCGCGACCACTCAATGGCGAACTCGTGCGCATCCATTCGTCGCATAATGGACTTCCATGAGTTCGTATAGCGCACCCTCTCTCTGTCTCTCTTTTCTCGACTCCCGAGTCCTTCATATATGTACATACGCTGTGTATGTATGCACGCGTTCACTTCTGTATACCTGGTGCCTCGTTCGCGTGCGCACGCCTTTGTTAGACCACCTCTTTGTGGCTTTCTTCGAAAGAAGGACCGTCGCGGCGGCGGGTCACACAGAGAACGGAATCCAGGGGAGGAGGATACTAAGGCACGTGGGATTTCGGAAGAAAGCGGGGATTCCTCCTAAACTAGTTTGTACGCGTTTACCTTTTTCTTCTTCTTCTTGTTCCTTCTCGCCATTTTGTGTTTGATAAGTTCATAGCACTTGTTACAAGATAATTACACGGTGATGTGTTCATCGAGCAGATCAGTCTATTGCACGGAAACTTTTGTGCAAACTTTTGAAGGAAATGAGGAAAAGAACATAATTTATAGCAATTGTCATAAAGTACCTATGAAATTATAGTAGATACTACTAGTGGATTAATAGTTACGTATTTATGAAATGAAACTTATCCTGAAGGATACGTAACTTTTATTGGATAATATAATTCGAAATTTTTCAAATATCTTTGAAGCTTATATAAAAATATAAGAACGGTTGAACCGACAGTAGAGTAGAATAAAATAGTTGTTTACTGTAAATCTCAATATTTATATGAAAAATATAAACAGAACGGTTGAAGGAATGATTGATTGTTTCAAGTAGTAACTATTACAACCTATAAATAAAATAACAGCTGTGTCTGAATTGTGCAAAACTAATTAACAAACATTTTCCACGTGTGTAATTAAATTCGCAAATATCCGTCAATTACTCAATTTTTCTAAAAAAAAAAAACAATTAATTGTAAATGAATTGTAAAGAAAAGAAAGCAAAAAAGAACGTCACATTAAAATATAAAAATCAATATCATACTATGTAATTCGAGAGCAACTAACATCAAATGAACATCAAATGTAATCCTTACAATGGTCACCGGTCGAGAAAGAAAATACGGAACGCTGCGGAAGCAGAAAACTGCTTTGGCGCGCGAGAAAATCGTCGCTGAGCGCAAAATCGCGCGAACAGCCGAAAAGAGTCGAGGATCCGGGAAAAGGAACAATCGTCGAGGTGCGAAAGCCGCAGCGGGAGGAAAGCACCGAACGAAGATTTACGGCCAGCATCCTCCCTCCACTAGTCCCGTCTCTCAAGAGCCGCGCTCGCGCGCCGCTTTTTCTTCGTCTTTACCTCCGGTCCCCCATTGTCCCGGTGAGTTTACATCCCCAATCAAATCCTCATCTCGAGCATGCGGCTACGAGTCCACAGCTCTTTAAGGAGGAAGAGAAAAAAATTCCGAATCTCGGCAACGAGGAGCGGTCCCCTTCTATTCGTAAGGTAATGCGACACCGTTTTGTTCCTCTTCCGGGCCATGGCTGTCCAAATATGACGTCGATTTTTCGACGCGCACCCGGTGAAATTCGATATTTACGAAAGAAGAAATTGCGAGGCTTTACTATTAGTCATGAATGGGAAGGTGAGAGAGGGGAATGGAAAGGAGGAGCGTGAGTTTTTCGGCTGGACGAAAATAATTTAGGTCGGTTTACGCCGCTTCCCTGCTGGAAATGGCCAACTAAAAACGATTGAAAGCGATTGAAAATTTAATCAATTTGATCTTTTACATTTGGCTTCGATTAAAATGATGGAAAACGTTAGAAATCAATTAATAACGACAGAAGCGAATACAATTTTAAGCGATAGAAGTTGTGCCTGTATTAGGGTTCTATTTAAATGAATTTGATAAAGTAGAATTTATCGTGATTAATTGATATTATTCTTTATTTCTTACAAGTTTTTGATCATTCACGCGAATTGCGCTAGTCTCACTGAATTTATTCTCATCACACGCATTAAGAAAAATATACAATATGCGCTTCACCCTTGCGCCTAGTCAATCTCGTTATTCGCCCGACAAATTCTTTATACGCGGTATATTTGTACGTTGCCAATAATTTTTACTCGCGCGCGGGGTCAGGAATGCCGACGGGTGCTGACTGATGGGTCCGAGTGCAGGAGAGAGAAAGAGAAAGAGGAACTCGGCCTGATATCGCCGCCTCGAAGTTCTAGATGCGTTTTGAGCACGTGGTAGAGCAACGATATATGTACGCTTACAGCAGGTCCGCACGACACCTGCCCTGCTGTGTGGTCAGATTCGCGCAGCGACCCTCGCGCGAGCGCCAATGATTTTCTGTAATCAGGATATGGACTGCGCGTCCGCGACACGCAAAAATATTAACCGCCTGCTTATCGGCCACGTTGGCTTTAGGTGCGGATGATGAAATATTGGACGGGTATCCGTCTTGCCGAGATTTATGCTCTCCGGCAGTGAATCTCGGCACAACAGTTGCCGGTGAAAACAAAAACTTGCGCGAGTACGCCACACTGTCCGGCGGTGGGAGCCAGCAACATCTATCGCCTTGAAGCGCTCACAGTCTACGAGCCTCAGCCGTTTTCTCCGTGTGTCCGGTCCAGCGTCGTTCCGAGACAAAGTGACGCGCTCGTCAAGACAATGCCGCGAGACGGGCCTAACCGTCGAAAATCACCCCGTTCCTCGCGGGGGCTCACACAGTCACGCGCGCACACATACGCCGCATTCCAGCGAGTGACGCGAGCTCGCGCCCGTTTCACACTTGTCGCACTATACTTTATCTCATGTGTCACCAATCGGCCGTTACAAAGTCAATTAAATTTGAAAACGATAAAAGTGGATTAAAACTTCTTATCATTGACTTAAAATTTCTATCGTTTTTAATTGACTTCTATCACTTTTAATCGTTTTTGATCGAAACCAAATGTAAAAGTTGGCATTAAGATTCACTATTCAAATCGATTAAATTTTCAATAGTTTTCAATAGACCATTTCCAGCAGGGTTTGTCGGTCGTCTCATAATTAATTTAATAGCCTGTTATAGGATTTTAATTTACTTTTAATCGATTTTTTTTAAATAAGCAAAGCATTAACCCAGTAGTATCGTAGCCTCTTTTAGTATCAGATCAATCACTAACCAATATCGACATTATAAATGACACTATATGAAAGTTTTTATTCTAACGGTAAATGTAGATTAACAATAAACTGTACTTACTCTTGCTCAAATCTTTTCGCATCTACAATAAAATGAATATATTGTTGCTATACTGAGAAAAGGATAGGGCAAAAGACATACGATCTGTAGGAAATCAGCGCCCCCTGCATTTCGGGAAGCCTACTCACAATTTTCGGGCAGCAAAAGTCCGAAAAGGGGCAATACCTTAAGACCGAAAAACTTCGTGCGCGCCTTCTTACGAACAACGGTACTCCTATTTTCGGACGCAGGAACTACCCGAAATTTGCGGCGTGCCGCTGCCCGTGCGTTTAAAGCAGCAACTGTATGTGTTCGGTCTCGCGCTGCCCGACACTTTTCTCAATCTACCGACTATTGCTATCTCCTAAAAAATGGTTCTGACGTGACTGCTAAAAAAATCAATTATTCAGAAAACGTTAAAAAGGTTTAAAACTAGATCAACTCTGAGAAAAAGTTAAAATTAAAACCGTTTTAATTAAAAGTCAATCAACTAATTAAATCAAGTTAGGTGATTGACTTATCAATATATGTAATATCAGTTTTTTTACTTCACCCAGTTGCAAATAATAAATTTTGTACTAAACGATTATTGTGGCCTGTCAATATTAATTAATTAAATTGCATTTGAAAATTTCGAAGGTTTTTTTATATATTTTATCACATTAAAACCTGCAGTTAAAAATAAACTTGTAAATTGGATAAAAATAAGTTTTTATAAATTTTTGGATTATATCAATTTTAAAATGCAATAATATACGTACATTATAATCGGTTTCAATAACAAGAAACGCAATGTTAATAAGCTTTCACAACTTCAATTTCAAGAAAAAGCAGTAAAACTACTTTAAATTTATTATGAATGTGTTGCCCAAACACTAAGAAAAATTGTTCTATAGTTTCCTCGTAACATGAATAATTGAAATTCCCGTAAAGCTGTACAATCTCATCTATAACAGTTTTATTATTTACCCCTGCCTCAAAGTACTTTTAATTGTTTTCGTCGAACATTTTCAACGTCGATTAAATTATACATCACTTATTTACCACAAACGACGAAAAACAGCGTTTCTCATTATTCAAGTGCATGTATGTAACATTAGCTTATAAGCTCAATCCATACTTCTCTACACCAATAAAAATTTCAAATTTACCAAAAAAGGTTTAACACCCAACAAATCGATATAACTGCTTATAAATCGTACTCTTCAAATCTCAAACAATAAAAATTAATTAATTCCTTAGGGAGATGCATGACTTCTGCACCATATATATAGTTACCGACAATTACTTCGCTTTATTAATTGAATTTTTTAAATAACATGATTATAGATGCAAAGACACATATTGTAAAGACTAGAGATGGTGCGTCTGGTCTAAACTAGTCATTAATCTCGAAATTTATTGAATGAAACAAAAAACTGCAATATCGGTATACGACTTTAAATGCCATTCAAGTTCTTTTCAAATTCTATTCAAGATTTACGTAGCAGTACGTCGTCGAAAAAATTCATCGGCAGCAAATTTCGCAAAACATTGCAATGAATGAAAAAAAACGGCAATACGCGCGAGGCTCGCGAGTAAAAGTCCCGAGAATAGATTTCCGCTAATCACACGTCACAGCCGAGAATCACGGCTATACACGCCTCTACGCGTATAGTAGGTAAAATCCGAGGAGTCGCGCGGTACTCGATTGGAGAGACAAAGAGCGAGCGAGAGAGTAACGGGGGGGAGGGGGAGTGAAGAGGCCAGAGGTAAGTATGAGTCACGGGAAATCGAGGCGAGCGCGCCGTGGAGCTCCAATATTGCACGGCGTTTTATGCGAGGTCCTCGATCTCGAGAGGCGGCTATTATCGGCGACGCTGACGTTTAATGAGTTTTTCTTTTATCAGCCGTGGCGATACGATACTTTGGCGAAGTTCCGCCCCGCGTCGCGCGCTTATATTAGATTCGCGGAATACGGGGGCAATTAAATTTAATGAGCCCACAGTTACGTAAGGTTTTTTTAGCTTTAGAGATACTTAGAAACCGATGATGAATGCACGGTTAAGTAAATAGTGATACTGTTTTTTTTTAATGTACACCGGGAGATTTATTTTTTGCAGGTGCTTCGAGGTTTGTTGGTATTATTGTTTCATTGTGTGATGGAAATCGTGAGATCAATGTAACGGTATGATCGTTGAATGTGCCGAATCAGCGATGATTTCATTAGTACTTGTTATTCGTATGTAAAAATGTATATACGCGGCGATTACCGGCGAGATCAACGATTACGTTTTTACTGATCATATCAGCAATTTTTTATTTTGAATTTCTCTCGATGAAGGTACTAAATTAGACGATGATTCACAGGGAATTTTGGAAATTTTCACCATGAGTCATGGTTAAACTGCTTGTTTGCCCAGATTTTATTTATTCTTTTTACTCTTTATTTAAATTGTTGAATATTTCATTCAAACAATATTTTAGTCATACCTTAAACTTTTCTTCAGTATTGTTTGTGAAATATTGCGTGAAGATGTGCAACCGTTATGCAAAAAGTGAATGTCGTGAATGAAATAACATCGTTTAGCGAGCTCCTAAACTCTTACAATCGCTAAATTCATTAAACAAAACAAAAATTTTGAATCAATAACAATTCATTCTAATGTCGCAAACTTTACTCAGAAAAGGAATGTCAACATACTACGTTTGGCTTACATTTAGTATGTATTTACCTAAATATTGAATTTAAAATAACCTAGCAGCTAATTTTTTACAGATCTTTACTGATTATTAACTTTTGTATATAATTAATATGAAAGAATAAAAAAACGGAAGATCCAAGTAAACTCTGGTTGGACATTGTTTAAGTTAAGTTGGCATAAAAGAATTAATTTTAGCACGCTTTTTGTTTACAAAATGCATGGTTTAATAGTACGATATCACGGCAGCAGGGTACCCAACTTAAGGGACTACTGTTTAGAGATAAAATTCTCTTTAAGACGTTCTTGCATTTAAACTGCATTGATAAAAAATGGACTTTCGATCTAATTCATTAAAAAAAATTCGACAACATTTTTCATCAACCCTTTTGAGGTCTTTAAACAATTAATCACGTATGTTCCGCACTAATTCACCCCAGTGTTGGCTCAAAATTCGAAATTGAAATGTTTTCTTTATTTATAAGCCTCGCCCCCACTTTCGCTACTACGCTTCTTATTTCCATCATAGGATTGCAGAATCGAGAGTGATTATGCAGGGGAGATTACACCTGTGTCTTTGAGCGGCACTATCGGACTAGCCTCGCGCGCAGAAAAGCAGCTTGTGCCCGAGCGCGCGCACTTGCTCGAAAACGTATTTTCCGCGATAAAACGACGCTCCCGGGGCAGCGCGAGAGACGGAGCAAAACGACCGGGTCGTGTTTACAAACGGATCTAGCGCGACTTGTAGACGTAATCTTGGGGGTATACGCCCGGAAAATTGCCAGAGATGAAAGAAATACCTGTCTCCTCGTTGTCCTGCTCCTTCTCTTTTCATTCACTTTTTCTTCCTCTTTCTCAAAGTGAAATGGGAACTTTTTTTCGACGTCTGTTTAGAGAACGGTTTTTCTCGTTATCGCACGTCATTAAAATATTAAAGAGGGTTTAGTCGAACATTAAATTTTTCATGAAATAAAATTTGATTTCACTTTATACTCGGAGGAAAAAATGGAAACTTTAGAAAACAGTGTAAAAGTGTTTTGATTTGATTCTTCATGCTTTTAATGATGTAAATAAAGGTGGCCTGTATTGAAGTAGAAACACCAGGCATCTAATTATTTTTTGCTACCGAAAAAGCGATTAAAAAAGATAAAACAAAGAATGGAACATGCACGCATTTTTTATCTGAAAAGCGAGCTTAACATGTTTTTTTCTGACCGACGGGCAGTTATTTTTGTACGTTATTCTAAAACTTCATAACATCCAAAAAATTAATCTTTATTTTCCATAAAATTAATAAGCGTTTAATTTTCATGAACTTCGTCGACTCATGAATTGAATCAATTTACGTGCGATCTGGGATCATTCTTATTTTACCTCCCATGTTGAGTAATATACTATTATTCACATCTCTACCTACGTTTTTGAAGAGAATAGGAAAACGAACCAAAGTATTTTTATGAAAGAAAAAAAGGATAATAAGGTTAACTTTTTCATTTAATCTTAGTAACTACTTACAAAACTTATTAAGCGTTTCATAAATGTAACAGTATTTAATTAGTAAGTGATGTACAACACTCATTTATAATCATTTGAGGTTTAAATTCCTTACTAAAAAAGAGAATGATGAAAAGAGATTTGAAATTTGATTGGATTACAAATTGTGACGGAAATTTAGCACGAATTTTTTAATCACATTTTATCATTATACATGTACCGCGCGCAAAGCGCGCATTTAGACTTCTAGTATCGTAAAAATCAATATTTTGGTCAGAAGATATATGGTGGATACCAAGGGTTATTGACTTTTTATCTTTGTGCGTTCTCACTCAGTCTAAAAAAAATTAATGCTCTTGGTACACAATATACTATTTTAGAGATTACTATCGGAAAAATTATTATATTTAAAAGATAACATCAGTAGCTTCATGACAATGTGCAATGGAAACAATGAAATCAATTTAGACTTCTGTAATGGTGTAAATCGACCTTCTCAGTTCCACCGCGATGATTTAACGCTTATCCATGAATGATCCATGAATGATAAAAACAGGAGCAGGAATTTATTGTCTGCTACATGATCGCGTAAATAGAAACAATGAACGCGTCGTTCTAAGCGCAATAACATTTCCCCGGACGCATAAATAAAGGACGATTCATCTTTTAAAATAACAACATTCTGCAACGGAGAAAACCGGCGCTCGCCGGAGCACTGATTGAAAATTCCTGGCACTATTAATCACGTCCAGTTAGAAGCGTTCTTCGCGGCGCGGCAAGAGAGAGAAAAAAAATAAGAATTCGCTAAAACAGAAGGTCAGAGTTCGCGTTTAATCGCTTCCAGAAACTTTGAATAAAATCGGATTTAAGGATAATTTCGCGAAAAACGAGAGAGGCCACGTTCGGAGAAAGGCGATTTGATAGCGCGGAGGCGCGACGGGCGAGCGTTTTTCGCTGATTGCGCGCGAGTTTCGACGCTGAGTCAAGTTGCGCGAGTCGCGCAACGAGAGCCCGTTATCTTTCTCTTCGCGCGCTCCTCAAAACTTCATCAAGGGGGTTCACGAAAATAGTACCGAGATTTTTAAATGCTTGCATTAATTGCGGTAATTCGAGTGAACATTTTTTTTAAGATTGAGGAACATGAAATATTTTAAAGATTTTTGAAAAATTTGTTATCTGTTAATGTTAATCAAGATTTTGATTCTATAATGCTACTTATACAATGTTTCCAATTTCTTTTACATCCTTCATTAGATCAAAAATGATAACCAATAAAAATATTGTTTAACTTTCCATAAAGGCTAATTAAGTTAACTATTAACTTGAAACCAATACTTATAATATATTGCATTCTTACAATGCAAATGTAAAAAAATAAATTCGATTTCATTCCGAGAAAACGCGATTGTTTATATACCAGAAACAACGTTGTTAGAGCTTCTTGCATATAGTTATACACATAAGGCGCGCCAATTAAAAAGCCATCACAATTTTCGCACTCGTTAATGAAAGCAAACGTTTCAGTGAAACATTTATTTTTACTTTAGGAGAAAAATATATAGTCCTTTAGTAATTTAGTAACTTTATTGTAATTGTGTTGTCCAATTTCGAATTTCCTCGAAAGCACAAAGCATGCAGCTTGTAACCTTTGTGCGTAATAAAAATGAAAATTATTGAAATTAAAATTTCATTAAAAATGTCGACGTTAAATTTAATGAATATTATTTTCAAATGTCTGCATACTTGACAAGTGAACAAAAGCATGAAAATGATATTTTTCAAAGAAAAATTTATATTTTGGATAGGATTTTGAGAAATATAATACTTTTGTATTATCGACAAAAGATTTTAATTTCGTTCTGGTTAATTAAACTTAAAGAAATGTCCAACAAATGTTTACACGCATTTTTTCTGAATAAACTCAATGACAATGAGAAAAACAATTAATCGCAGACACATAGCGTGTCAAGGAAAGGTGCGTAACAAGGTTCGTTTCGCGGAAAGCTCGCGTTCAAAGAAAACCTCTCGCGCTTCCACAGATGAAGAAAAAATAAGGCAATTCAATCACGCTCAGGAGAAAAATCGCGTTTGCTCCTTATATCCCGCAGGCCAGGTACGCAGAAATTTTCATGTACTTCGACGCCGATATGGAAGAGTGAAAAATGCACGCGTCACGCGCGGGGGTGGCTGGCGCGAAGGGACGGATTATATCGAAGTCACACTTCCAAGGTAGATAAGCATAAAAGGCATTCCCAGGCACCTGCTTCCCTGAAAAATCACCGCGCGCCCCGGTTTGTATTTACTCGCGCCGGGGCGCGGCGTTTTGCAGGAAAACAACGGTCGATCGGGATCGCGGAAAAGTTCGCGGCACAGCTTTCAAAACCGTCCGTCGAATATTTTTTTTTCAGCGACATCGGACCGTGCGCTTTTCCACGAGACTAATTGCTCTATTTTATTTTCGCCTTTCACCGAATTTCAATCTTGTATTTTTCGTATTTGTAGATATGGAAGTGTCAATTGCCCACTGGGTTAATATTGAGTTAAATGTTCGCCTTAATTAGAATATGCATATCAATGTCTGATAAGAAACACTAGCATTTAAGTTAATGATGATGTTAATAAATTAATATTTTTCATTAGATTAGGTGTAAAGTGTAAAATTTTACTGCGTGCTTATGTAATAAAAAATAAACAAGAAAGATAAATGTTGTGCGATAAGAAAATTCAACATAAACACGGACAGTGTAATCGGTTTAAAAAAAAATTATCAGCCCGCAAAATTCCGTTGAATTATTTGGTTCAGCAGTTCGATTAAATTATAAACAAATGTAATATCAATTTCACTGAATCACGTTCGTTATATCTTACTTCCTCTATTCGCACATGTCAATCAATTAAATTAGTAGAAACAGTCAGCCTCGATCAGGCATCAATAAGTCAATGCACACAGATTCAATTTGCCTATTCAAATAGTCAATATTACTCGTTAAAATCAATTCACGTAATTAATACTTAATGCAATGCACTAAATTAGTACATAACTCAAAAATAAAAAGAATTTATAGAAAAAATTATTTATTTCCTAATGTTTGCTAATGAGTCAGTGACCGAAAGACTACCGGCAATACGAATTCTCGACTTTTACTCTTGCGGATTTAAGAGGAAAAATATTTCGCATGGAAATTAGCGTCATTTTTTAGTAATTACGTGAGCGACTGGTAGTCAGTAAACCACTAAAATTTAATAGGTAATTGTAAAAAAATGTAGGAATAGTACGGAGAAAAATCTTCGACGTTTCTTTTTTTTTCCCAAGTTCAATTCGAGATCTCTACGTTCTTTTCTTAGGTGAATCATCGGATTCTGCAGAAAAGCCCGTTTTAATATCGCGCGTCGCACGCGCTTATGAAACTTATGCAAACATTCATTTTCGCGATGATTAACGAGCCCCCAATTCGAGGTAAAAAAATGCCCGCGCAACACCGCCGATTAGGCGATTCCGCGTATTTTTCTTTTTTTTTTTAATTGCCCAAATCGGAACAAAGTAGACGCACACTCTCGGTACATAATGCCATAACCTATCTACGCCTCGAGCGTAAATACGCAAAATCACCGCGAATTTGCAACGAGAGGACGGTTACACTTATAAATTTGAATTGACGTTTTTCGACAGACTGAATTCGCACGCTGACGAAATCGCTGCATTAAGTTTCTCTAAGTTACACAATCGCCTTTTATCCTTCTAATTTGCGAAAACAGATTTTCATCGTATTTACAATCACACGAATTTTGCAGCCGATTTATCCTTTTCCTAATTCGCGAAAGCGTAATGTAATCTCGCGAATTTTGCGGACGTTTTATCCTTCTCCTAATTCGCGAAAACGCGAGTTTCATCGTATTTGTAATCACACGAATTTCGCGGTCGATTTATCCTTCTCCTAATTCGCGAAAACGGAATTTCATCGTATTTATAATCACACGAATTTATTCCACGTGCATTAAGTGATCAGCGCGCGACGCACAGGTTATTAAGGATAAAAGCACTGTAATGCCGCTTCGATTCCGCGAACCGATTTCTTCTTTTAAGGAAAATTAAAACAAAGCAGGAAAAGAAAGAAAATAACGTTCGCTCGGCTTTTCGAGAGAATCTCGCGAAAGAGGCGAAGGAACACCCCGCGCTTCTCGGAAGCGGCCGATTCGGCGCTCGCGGGTTCCGATTTCGCGAAACGAAAAAAAGGCGCGCGCTGTAAAAAAAAAGCAGCGTGTACTGACCATTCGATGCTGCGGTATCCCCTCAGACAGCAGTGAATCGCCTTGAACGCGCCGACGTTGGCGTACTCGGTGCTGACGACCTCCTTGGTGAACCTGAGGCCGCCGGGCAGGTTCTCGAAGCGGTGCATGGAGCAATAGTCCTTCAGCTCGTTGTCGTCGGCGAGCACCGCCGTCACCATCATCAGCATCACACCAACAACTTGCAATCGCGCCATTTCTCGCGACTTTTTAAAAAAACAAAAAAAAACAGACCAAACGAACGCGCGGCGGACGAGGGACGGGGGGTAGGGGGAGAGCGAGACGTCGTCGTCGAGGAGATGAGCCGCGCGGGCCTTCCCTCACATCTTCGTTCACACACACACTTGACAAGCAACTCGCCGTCCACGCGGGATTTTGCACTCGACGCGGAGGTACACGGATCTGCGAGGCACTGCGGGGCGCGTGTCGGACGCTCGGCTGCCGGCGGCACACTGAGGGGCGCCGCGCGCGCGCCGGCCGCCTGTTGCCAGCGGCCGGCGCGCGGCGCTGCCGCCGCCGAGCGGCGTAGGTGTGCTGGCGCGGGTCTTCCGCGAATCTACGCCCGCCGCCTCTTCCCGGAGCCGCGCTCGACTCGAGGCTTTTATATGTCGCAGTTTGCTGAAGACCGCAGGGGCGATTTTTAGACTGGCGTGTGTATGTACGCGTATGTAGGCGAGCTTAGAGTGAAGCGAGGGATTTTTTTTATGCATTCGAGAGGTGTGATTATTGGCGCGTACGTTTGAGATTAGTGCGAGAATCGAGGTGTCCGTTGCGGTTAGTGCATTATAGACACTAACGTACATTAAATAAGCAGTGGTAATGGAAAGAAATTTCGTTTTATTCGGAAATAAGAAATTTTTT
>UXGC01001648.1:0-19052 GCA_900480045.1 Eurytoma adleriae | reverse complement strand
CCCTGGTAGAAAATGAATCATAAATTGGTCAATTTATGGTCAATCGCCTTCTTTATTGACCAGTTATGGTCAATTTATGATGTATTTTCTACCAGGGAAGAAACTCCGGTGCACAATAAACCACAGAATAAAAAAAAAACACGTCACCTGTTATTTTTGCTGCCGGTGAAATCCTTGAAGCTGGGCGACTTGTCGGGCAGTATGTACGGATTGGTGACGTCCGACAGGAACGCCTGCTTGGAGAATCCCAGCTGCAGCTTGGTCGTCTCCTGTCCGATGGCTACGTTGTTGAGGTTCTGCAGGCACCTCTCCACCGCTATGCTGTCGCCCATCTGTATCATCGCGCAGCCCTCCTTCGTCTTCAGGAACTTGACCTTGCTCACGTTGCCGTACAGGCAGAACAGGTTGAAGAGCTTGTCGCAGTTGACCTTGTCGGGCTGCAGGCCGTACACCATCATGACGGAGCCCTGGCTGCTGGTGGCGGGGCTCTGGCCGAGGGCCGGCACGTAGCCGGGCCGCGGGGGCGTCGGGTGGAGGGGCTCCCTGCCGGCGAACTCGCCGGCCGACTTGAGGCTGTAGCGCTCGACGTACGGCTCGGCGTAGGCGGCCGGCCCGTTGAAGCCCTCCTCGTAGCGCTCGTGGGCCCCGGCACCGGCGCCGAACTGCACGCCGCCCGCCGGCACCGTCGAGCCGTACGGCTGCGGCGCCGCGCCGTAGCGGGGCTCGGCGAGCAGCGGCGCCGGCCGGCCGTTGCCGCTCGCGTCGTTCTTGTGGCCCGAACCTGCGGAGCAAGAGGTGATACTTCAGTTGGGGATGGACCGAGCGGGTACTTCGACACTCATTGCTGGTATATAAGAGGGTTCTTTTTTTAATGGCATGGCTGTGTGGAGTTTTAAGGTTGTACTGTACTCGGAGAGAAATCCTCTAGTAAAATTTACGAGGTAATATTGTAATTTTGTCACAGACTGCTAACTTGATAAATTTTACTATGTACTATTGTAATTTTTCGTAGGGAACCTATGAATTTTTTTTAAGAAATCTAAGAATATTTCTAAGGCACCTTTGAATTTTTCTAAAAAATTCTTGTAAAAATGCCAATGTGGGCAGTCTGTGTCAAAATTACAATAGTACATAGTAAACTTTACTACAGGATTTTTCTTCGAGTACTGGTAATGAAATTGGTGTTCAGGGAATTACGAAATTTTGCGTGCTGATATGCTTTTGCGCGAAACTGACTCGTGTAAATTTTGGACTGCTACGTTAACCCAGAAATACACAATTAACTTTAATGTAAATCTGAAAGTGTAAAATTAAGTAACTTAGTAAATGTAAATAGACTGAAAAATAATTTAGTAATTTTAATTAAAGATTTCTTTGAATCGACTAAACAGTTTTTTGTGCCTGATTTAATAGTTTCAAAAAATATTTAACTGATTTAGAGAATGTATTTATTTGAAATTTCTAATTTTTTCAGAGTAGCGACATATTGCATGAGAAAAGTCATTCACATAGTAAATAAGTGGACAACATTTCACATACTGTCACACGTTCTAAAATAATTTCACATTTTCATATTTAGACAGTTGTTACTCAAGCAAAATATTTTTTTTCAAAAATTAAGTAATTTGAAGGAAAAAAGCTCTTTTGGAATGTTTTCGGAAAATCTATAATAAACTTTACTACAACATTAATAACTTTACTACAACATTAATAACACAAAACTTTCGTAATTATTCACAAATTTCCGATAATTTCGCAAATTCCTTTGCTGTTTAAAATTGCCCAATATTTGTTTAAAAAAGTGTTTAAAATAAGGAAATTTCATTTTCCTAATTTTTTAAACAAGGTAACTAATAACTTCTTTATGGATTGCTGTAGCTTTCCAAAAATTAAGTTGAACGAATCAATTTGAGTTTTAAACATACCAGTATACAAAATTTTATAATTGTTTGATCAGTAATACTATTACCGATAGTACATTCTTAATTTTGTTTCCTGTTTCTTCAAGTGATTATTTCGAATTACGTGTATAAAAAAAACATTAACTTAGAAAAGTTCTTCTCTTGAAAAAAAAAAATCGATGGCAGGATGTTGCGAAGCATTTAAAGAAGCAATTTGATTGTTAGCGGGTAAATATCTCGGTGAATTAGCGCAGAAATTCAAATTATTCTTTTATCAATTTAATACCTCAATAAAATTTGTATATTTGGTTAAAGAATCGTTATTTAAATAATAAAATAATTGTTAAGTTTTACGACTTATTTTCTGCTCTCTAAATAAATCTAGCTTTCTTAAAAAATAAACGAGATCTGGAATATTTTAAAATAGTAATTTGCCCGTAAAAAACAGATTTTAACTTAAATCATTCCTCTTTGACTGAAAAGAGTTTAGAGGCCGTCGCACACTTTGACATGCAAATTCGGAATTTTCTTTGCAAAGCGTCAAGTTCGCGTTAGAACACTTTTTTCTTTAAACTCAAGTACATAGATGTTTATCTAAATTCTTCTTTTAAATGCTTCTACCTCCACTGTTCCCTCAATAAACATTTTGCAGCTCTTTTTAGATTTAATCTTACTATCGAATTTAATTAAAAGTAACTTAATGAAAATTGTACTATATATTATTTTTATTTGTTATAAAACAAAATAAAAAAAAAATATAATATCTACTTCAATTTCCAGTGTAAAAAGTATAAAAAAATCACTTGAAGTAAAGATTGAACGAAAAAGAAACAGTATGTACACCTACAAAGTTTGCAGTGCCAATATATGTATCAAAACTACTCAAGAGCTATCGCAACACCCTCTCCCGAATGGGAGAATGTTATCTGCCTCGTATTCAAACACACGAGCCGTGAAAAAGTCGAAGGATAACATACGTGTCGGAAGAATAAATAAAATAAGATAATCGTAACATGGTGTATTGATTGTGTGTGGTCTTGCAGTCCATTTGGGCCTCTAACCCCAGTTCGTGTTGTTACCGTACATCATGTGTGTTAGGGGGTTACTGTCAAGGGTGGAGGATGGTCTCTCACCCCTCGCAATAAAACTTGCGCCATATTTTCGATTATTGATTATCTGACTGTTCCGGTGCTCCGATTATTCGGCGTATTTGTCCAAATTGCAGGCGTTAATTAAATTTAACGTCTATAATTTAGTAGCGCAAATATCAATTATTGTGTGTAGCTGCAGATTAGACAGAATCGTTGATATTAATTGAAGTCCGTTTTTGTGTGTAAGATATTTTTCATATAAATTTCTGTGAATTATTGCACGGATCTATCGAAGTGATAAAACATCGTTTAATATTCCTCGCAGCAATAGAGTGGGCTGCAGGTATGGGTATTGTTCGTTTAAAAAAAAAAGGCCAGTGTCGTTCGATAAAATTTAATTAAATTTTTAATACTGCGCGCTCTTAAATTTTAATAACAAAAGAAATGCACTATCCACGTGCACTGCAAGTAGTCGTATAAAAATCCGAGGGTGGATTGATAAGTTTGGTAAAAAATACCGCAGCTGCACAATTGATTTATTTTTCTAAAATATTAAAAAAAAAAGAAAATTTACAGTGTAGATCATAGCTGAGAAATAAATTTTTACTTTACAAAAAAATGATGTTTAATATACCTTTTACCAAACTTACCAATGCACCCGCGTACCTTGGTAGAGAATAAAGCATCTTTTAGCTAGAATTTTAGGGTATCACAAAAAATTAGCTGATTGCTGGCTCGAAGGTGCTTCATTCCTCTACCAGGGTACTGATTTTCATGTTGTGTTTTATTTCATTAGTTCGAATGGACCGTCCTGAGAAACAAGACTGAATAAGCAGTGTCAATGACAACCAAAAAGAGTATAATAATCGTTAATTGAGTATATATATGTATATATAACAAACGAGATTATCCTTATTGTGTGTACACAAGAGATTTGCAGTGAAGCACCGGTGGGTGGTCATTTAAAGTTATGAATATATCAGATGTTTTATCATCACATACAGGACTTACCGCTGGTCGTCGCCTCGGGACTAAGTTAAGCTCCTAAACAATGCTCAAGAAGCGCGAGCGCCAAGTAGCTGGCGGTACACAGAGAGGAGGAGAGCGGACACAATGGACAAGAGGCTGCGGAGTGAGTTAAGCTCTTCCCAAAGCCCGTCTTCCTCCTTTTTTTTTCGCCATCCCCCTTCACTTTTTTTTTCGCCTCTCCCTTTTCTCTCCCATTGCGCGCGCCCGCGTACACCTCTTTTCTCTCCCTCTCTCTCCCTCCGACTCTCTATTAAAACCTCTACCTCTATCTTTTTCTTTTTCCTCCTTTTTTTTTTCTCTCTTTTTGTTCGCTTTCCAATCCGCTATTCTCATCCACATCCTCATCCTTTTCCTTCTCTCTTTCCTTTTCCTTTTCCATTTCCAATTCCATTTCCACATCCTGTCCATCGCGTCTGAATCCCGTCTGAATACTTCATGTCAACAACTGAGACGGCTGCATCTGCACACAGACAAACATTCCAACATAACACCTCTTTCCTCCCACTTTCTTTTCTCATTTTCTTTCTCTTTCCCTTCCTCGTGTTATCTTTTATGCGTACTTTACTTTTTTTTATTATCTATAATTGTGTTCGTAAATCATTTTGCAAAATCTTGCTTTGTTCGCTCCTTTACTGTTTGTTATACGCATTCCATTCATTTTGTATATGTGCTTTTTCTTTGTAAACGAAGGCAATAAGAAAAAAAACCAAGAGATAGTAAAATGCTTGTTAGTCAGCCTTGAGTCCTTTGTTCATGTTGTCGATGTCGATGTCGATGTTGTTACTGTTGTTGTTGATGTTGATGTTGTTGATGGTGTTGATGATGTTGTTGTGTTGGTGGTGTCGTGATTAATTATTAAGCGAGAGGAAAGAATATACCAGCCGCAAATGCTGCAAACTCCGATATTTTTTTTTTTGTTCGTCCACGTACTTCCTGTCCTTGCATACTGTATACAGAACGACTTCTTCCATATGTTACACTTAAAAAGAGAGAGACATACATGTATGTGCGTATCGTAGTCAGTGTGATTCGATATATAAGTTATGTGCACAAAACGTTAACTTTGTCAAAGATATTCATTTGGCACTACTTTAACGGAGGGATCAGTGGTCGACTGAATGTTTGTCTGTGAGAGTGCATTTTTTGGTAGCCTTTCAATATAGACCAACAAAAAAAAAAAACAAGGAATGTCGTTGACTTTACAATCTCGAGTACAAACAAAAAAAGACAACGAGTCGCTTAACTCCGAGGCTCCGAGCAGCAGAAAGACATTTAAGTTTTCTACACACACATAAGTATATAGGTTTACAAAAAATGCTTGTTTCCCGAGGACACCATACGCTCTCGTTTGACACTCGAGGGGGAGTTTGGAGATATATAACACAAATGTTCATCGGCGTTTTGCTAACAAATGACAGTTTTTAACAAACACACATATATGCAAGAGAAGAGAATTGAAAGTCTTTTATTGTATAAGGGTAGGATTTCTGGGGGGGGGGGTTCGTTAAAGAAACAGTATATTGACCGTCACTTCCTTTCAGAAAACACTTGATGCGGGAGTAATTTACTGATTTTTGTCGAATAGTTTCAAAATTTTGAAAAAAAAGGAGGCACGACCAAAATAAATGTTTAAGTCAGAAGCGTTTAAACATTTTTGGTCAATAACTGTCTATTTGTTTTACACACATAAACAACCATCACATACGGCGAGAGGCGCGGAGGTACAAGTTTCCATTCACTCCGTCCGTTATCCTCTACTGCACTACTCGATTTTGGGCATTGGCTTTTGACTTTTACAATGTACATCGAACGACAAAACTACAAGTAACAAATTGGACGATCGACAACAAAAATGCCTCGTTAATCCGAAAGTGCTTTAAAAAAAAGGAAGCTAACATAATTTATTGTCTTAATGAAACGATAATACATCATCCGCTTTAAAGGCAGTACACGCGTTACTTCCATTTAACAAGAAAATAAAGTGAATTTTGCGCCCGCCGGGGGGAATAATCGTTGTATCGACTCCGGCGTCGCGAGCAGTCTGTCATCGCAAAAGTGGATAATGACGAAGGCGAGCGTGGATATACGTAAACGGTGTAAGTGAGCGAGGAAAAAAAACAAAGGGAAAATGAAAAATTCTGCAAAAAAAGAAGCGTGTGCAAAAAAAGGGGGGGAATTCGGAAGTGAAGCCACCAAAAAGTTTTCGATGTAACGTAATAATTGGCGAGGGTCACAGAATGACGGGAGAGGAGATACAAAGAATTCAATAAAGTATATATGTATATATACCAAGTGGTGTATGCAAAAAATTTGTTAGGGTAAGCGAAAGGCAATCGACGTAAGACTGTATATATGCACCGAAATTCAAAAGCCATATGTGTTATGCTAATTTATTTACGAGGCCGAGGGTATAAACTGCGCGTTTTGACAACGGATGCAAGCTCGTTCCTCTCGGTCGGAAGTAAATTTCATAGCCTTGTCGACAGACCGACGGATGTACAGAGACATAACTTTTTTTTTTTTGCTCGGAGCCGGCTGCATAGTAATGGGTCACAAGTATAAACACATATATATATATTTTTTGCCAACTAATCTCACACGGTTCGAAACATTTTGACAATCAAAAACAGTATATGTAATGCAGGCATTGATGTGGCTTTTTTAATCCTCCATCGGTGTGTTCGTTGTGTCGTGCCTTCGGATTATTTTTTTCCAGTCGTGTATTTTGGGTATTATTCTCAGGCATGTAGATGATGTAGTTGTTAATATCTTGTGGTTTTATTCAATGATGTTCTTGGACTCAGTTACAGCACCTTTATTGTGGTCTTTCAGTACCATGTGGGTTGTTTAAGAACTGCTAGGCTTCGGCTAAAGCTTACTCTTTTTTTTTTTGGAATTTATGTGACTTATAAATTCGAAAAAAAACCAGTTGAAACTTTGAAATACTTCTAAGCTGCATTGAATGCATTGGAAAATGTGTATATACGTAAACAGTTGTTTATATAGCTATATGCTACTTTTCTACATTTTTTTGTGGATTAGGTATATAATGTATTTGACATCGAACATTTCAGGGTATATCGACATTACATACTACATATTTTGTTTGTTTGTATATGTGATAGAGTATATTGGTCAACCGTCCTATGGCGAAGGTATTCAATGAAATCGTGTAGTGTACACAGTCAAAATTGAAAATTTTTAGATATTATTACAGCGCAAATTAGCAAAACACGCAAACAATGAATTTGCTAATTAGTAAACTAGCAAACGATCGTTAAATACATATCATTATTGTATTATTCCAGTAGCAAGAACAGATGATTGCTAAATCAATAATAATTCGCGCAATTATCCGAGGCAATAAAAAAGAATATCTGAACGTCAATTAAGAAGCAGAAAAGCCGGTATCATCAACGGGGAAGTATAATGTGAAAAAACAATTACGACAAATTGCGAAATCTTAAAAAAAAATATTGTAAAACATTTACTATAAATTATTGGAGTTAGAGTAAAAACTAGAAACATGGAAATGATTGCCATAAATTTTGGAAAAATCACAATTTTTATTGTAAAAATTACCACAATTATGCCAATTTTTACTATAAAATCTATAATTTTTCTAAGCATTTTATCAGTTTGAATTTTCCACTGAAATAACAAAATAGAAAAATTTACTATAAATTATTTGAAATGAAGGTATACATACTTGACATGAGAAAAATTACTATAAAACTTGTAAAAATTTCAATTTTTGTAGTAAATTTTCCCTTAATTACAGTAATTTTTCCAAAATTTATGACAATTTTTATCTCGTTTCAAATCTGTCCCCCACCTTCAAGAATTTATAGTAAATTTTCCTCTATTATTTTTTCAGTACCATGTTACCAGTATTACCCCCACCTCAAACAATACATAACAAACTATCCTACATATTTTTACAGTACCTAAAAAAAGCGACTCACACGGCAATCCCCAGATTCTCGCGCCCGCTCGAGGGCACCGCGGCGCATCCGAGTAAATTGATGTCATTAGCATGGCCGAGTGTAGTCGTCCCGGGAATAAACCGACTGTATAATTCAGAGGTATCGCCGAGCTCGCGCCGCGCGATAACGATGTTCCTGCTGGTCCGCGGTCAGGTGCGCGCAAGCGCCCGGCGATTTTCGATGGGCGATCGATCGCCGGGGTCTCCGCGCGACCGAGAAAAGGGGACACAAAAAAAGGGACGAACAAGAGGAGACGATGCACTGGAGGGCCCGGATGACGACGTCGCGAGGCTCCTCAAAAATGCCGCCCGCGGGGGATTCGTTTGTGCGCTCTTTCGCCCGCAGCCGGACACCGGGGGATGCGCGCGCGGAGCGGAGGCTGCGTTTGAGGGCGACGTTAATGTTGCACGCGCCGGGCCTCCGCGGCAGTTCGTTACATACGCGACGCTGAATGTTTCACCGCGTAAACTTTTTTTCCGCCTCGCTAATTTATAGAGGGGCGCGTTTTCTTTTTTTAGGTCTTTGAATTTTTCAGCGCGACCCTCCGAAGCTAAGTTGATGCTATTTTTCTTTTCGTGAATGATTGATAAGTTTTAGTTTTGTTTTGATGGATTGACTGTGAAACTTTTTTTAGCAATTAATTCGCTGCTGGTCACGGCACGGAAAACATTAATTAAAGTGATACCGACTTTTGTGCCTTCACGAATCAAAATAAATGAGAAAAGAAAAGAGAGCACTTTAATAGTTAAGTTTTGCACGTCTCATTATTACACATTTTATTGAAAAACTATTAATCCAAAAGAATTTCAATTGAATACCTTTTTCACAGATTTTTGAATGTTGACTGTACAGGTTGAAAGGAAGCTACATACAAGCAGTATAATTCCGTGTCATAAATAAATAATACACTGACGTCGTTTCGAAATAATTTGGATGAGATAAATATTGCAGTGTCAGATTGATATCAACATTACGTAGGTACATTCAATCAAATAGTCGTGTC
Organism: Eurytoma adleriae; assembly: GCA_900480045.1. Classification (NCBI taxonomy): domain Eukaryota; kingdom Metazoa; phylum Arthropoda; class Insecta; order Hymenoptera; family Eurytomidae; genus Eurytoma; species Eurytoma adleriae. The sequence continues at coordinate 10,042 of UXGC01001648.1, read as the reverse complement.
TGTTAAATTGTTAAAAATGATAAAAAAAAATGTCTGAGTGTAAATTCAATTTTCCCGGTGAGGTAGTGTAGTGAATAATTTTTTTTTTCTTTTTAAGAATAAAAGTGGCACGTCGTTATTATTTGAGTATTTTACACCGTGCAAAGTTAGACCAATTGTTTTAGATAATAAAACGTGAAACCGAAGTATCAATATTACTATCCGTATAGGCAGCGGTTAGCGATAAGCTAAACAAGACCAACTCACCTAACGCCGGTGTTGTATAATCCCAGCTCTCCGAGTCATTCTTGTAAACATTCAACTTGGTCGGCTGAAATAAATTGAAAATTGCATTAGATAAATGTGCAATAAAAGAGTAAATCCTACATGTGGGCTGCGCAAATTAGGACATTACATGGAAAGAAATTTTGCATTGAAAATTACAATAGTTTTTATTAAAAACCAAATTTTTTGTAAAATATGGTATGTTTAATACAACTACAAGTGAAATTGATTATAAATATTTTCAAACTAAATGGAGAGAATGATACTATACTCATACTTTTAATTTCTGTGTAGTTAGTAATATTCGAATCAAGTAACCTTTTTGGTCAAAATGAATCAAAACTTAATAAAAATTACCATAAACACGGTAAAAATTAAAATTTCTTTGTGTATTTTTTACAATATTGGTTAGTAATTTGTATAAACTAAATCACATAGTCTCCAAATTACTAAAAACATAATTTTTAGTAATTTTTATCCAATCATTCTCTCCGCGTACTGGTCGCGGTAGTAACTTTTCCAATTTATTCCTCGTTTTAGTAAAAACTAGTAATTAGTAGTAATTTTAGTAATTTACTAGTAATTAACTAGTAATTTTTAATGCAACTTTTTTTCTCTTCATATACATAAATGAAGTTCGTAACAAAAAGGGTGAAATTTATTAAGCAGCAGATTTTTATTCTACAAACATTTCATAGTAGTAATTGAGGCGTAACAAAAGTATTTACAACTGCGAGAGCAGATAATAATTTCGCTCGCACGACGAAAGAATCGGTATAAGCGTGTAGTTACGCTCCTTGGCTCGGCTGCGGCAGATAAGCGCATCCGAGAAGACCCGCAAGTTTAATCTCACTTGGAATTGTTGTTCGCGAGCAAACATTCGCATGCGTTACCCTCCCCCACTACTTTAAGTGCATTAAACTTCTTCGGCGGAGCTCCGACGTATCTGTAATTTATTCGTTAAACGACCGTCGGCAATTCCCCTTAGACGTCCATCGATCGGTGCATTATAAATTTATAAGCATTTATTTTGAACCTAGTCATGATTTATGAACACACTTAGCTTGAATTATAAATAGTTGTAGAGACACGCCGTGGGTGACACGTGTAGTTAATGCACAATCAATTCAAAGTGATCCGTCATTTTTTACAGTATCGTTAAGTTACCGGTCATTAGTGATTTATACGAACATAAAAAAAAGAGAAACGTCGCTAAAAATCCGCCGCGTCATCTAAACACAAAAAAAAAAATCCATGTAGCGCCTCCGCTTGCCTACAACGTGTGTACACGCGTTACGAAATTACACCGCTCGTATATATTCGTCACTCGTCTTTTCGCGATGTTTCTTTAATAGAGCGATTAGTCGGTGCGACGGGGGGAGAAATTGGCCATCGATTACGGGCGCGCGATTTCTTTTTTTTTTTCGTGATAGCGTGTAGACAGGGAGGCAATAAAAGAGCTATCAAATTACCTTTGATCGAAGAAAGGATGAAACCCGAGGCCGGCCGAGCGCCGATGTTTTGATTCATCCTCCGGCAGTTAGAGTGCCTCGCGTCGAAATAGCTTACGCCGCTGTTTTTGCACCTGTCGCTCGCGCCCGAGCGCCTCCCTCCCCCTCCCCCTCTCTGTAGCTTTATACGGACCGCACGCGCGCATAATGGACTTTGCAAAGTCGAACGATCGCGAGCTTTTCATCGACTCGTTCGTTTCATTCATAAAATAAGGGTAATTATCGTCTCGTACTCTACCGAGCGCCTCGGTGTAATCCGTCCTTTGTGCGGGACAATGGAAATCTACTCTTGGTTACTGCGTCGCGAATAAAAGTTTCTTGCGAATACACTTTTTATGGACAATTTAAAAATTATTAAACGCTCGACATATTAAAAATTATTTTAATTTCAATGAGTACACGCAATGAGGAAAATACTAGATTTAAGCAGCTATATACTATTTAAGTCACCCTGGTGGAAAATTCACCATAAATTGACCATAACTGGTCAATGAAGATGCGGCAATTGACCATAAATTGACCAATTTATGATTAATTTTCTACCAGGGCACTGTAGTGATTTTTGATTTAAGAATTATGATTTAATAATTTTTCGTGAATACATTTGGCGAAATAGATTATTGAAATAATAATTATTGATTAAGAAATTATAAATAGACTTCGCATTAATTAAAAAGTGATAACAAAATCACTTATTTAAAAATGATTCATGATTACAGGGAATGAATAACCTCTCGCTATTAATCAATTAAATTGCTTTCATTTAAATGCCTTTGCAACATTTTAGCATCTTTATTTAGGAGACGATTTGATCGCATACTGAAAATTGCAGGTGCAACATAAAAAGACTTGTAAATTGGCTGAAATCAGTTTTAAGCTTAGCAAATCTCGAGTGTGTCTCTTACTCAAAGGATTTTGAGCCTCCGTATAATTTACGAGTTAAAACGAGGACCCCTTCACCTTTTTCTTTTTAATCAAAGCGGAACAATTCAAAAGGACTTCTTAGCTTAATGAATTGTTAACTCGGGCACTTCTCAATCCAATAGCGTCTATCGATTTTCGCGTTAACTGGAAGTTAATTATCGTCTTTTCCGAGGGACGGCGGTGCTTCTTCGAGCGATGCTGTTTACTCAAACATCTCGCGTTAAATAAAAAGAGCCGGGGATAAAGGAGATTCGATTGTAACGCGACCGTGGGATATATCGGCGAAACAAGTAAAGAAATAAAACAGATGTACTCAACGCGTCAATATAGTTGAGATTTTACATTACTAGCAAAATCCAACGCGTTACGCGCGCTCAATTTATTTTTCTCGTACGTATTTGTTTACTCAAGTGTATCGTCGTTATACCAACAAAGACTAACACATCTCGAAAAAGGTATATCTAAATTGCAGTTTTTAAAGCATCAGAGTAAAATTAATTTGTTTAGGACCTACAAAATTAGTGGTATCATTGGTACGATACCTTAAGTTCATCAGGTTCTGGAAATGTTTAATTTGGTCTAGTGCTTTAAAAATGACAAATTAAAATAGACCTTTTTTTGAAATGTGTTAGTTTTCGTAGGAAGCGACGGTATGATCCAATATAATTAAGGTTAGAAAACTTTTTTATTTTGGCGCCATTCAACCGGATATACTTATGAACCAATCTAATCGCGTTTTTAAATGCTTGATAACATCCTGCCATCGATTTTTTAAGAGAGAAAATATGCATATTTCTGCTATAAATTTTAATAAAACAAATACATTTGTAATGTATTGATTTTGTTGTTTAATTAATTACAATTTTGGTCTATATAACAGAATATTCATTTTGCAGGTATTTAAAGCGAAAAATAATTAAAAATTAGTTTTTATTTTCAATGAAAACATAAATTTTCATTAAATAGCAAATAAAAGATCCATTATTTCCATAAGAGCTTATGCTAAAAATTCAATATTTCATTGTTGTATTTTCTCCAACTATATCAACATTCAAACCGAATACTTTTTTGTAGCTTTTTTATACGGATTTTGAAAAAGTGTCGACATTTCTTTTCAATGCACACACAGAACCAGAGCCCGACAAAAAGTGATGATTTATTCAACAGTATTGGAACGCTCTTTCGACCACTTAATAATTAAAAACAATCCTTTCCCCGCTACCGCTTGATTTTTTAGACCGAAAAAGCGATCCAAATCCTTTGTAAAAAAAAGTATCCACCTGATATTAGGTAATTTTCGCGGAAACGCAAAGCAAGCAACATTAAAAATGTCGCGCTCGTTAGATTTATAAATAAACGACGAGCACAGCGCTCGTTACGCCGTTATTTAAAATGTTTCTCTCATTTTCTCCGCGCCGTATTTTATTTTGATGCGGACGAAGCACGCACGTAGGATTCGTCCGATCGATAGCACCCGTGAAAAGCCCGGGCGCGTGCTTTTCACAGTTGCGTGGCGGTGGCTACGTGGAAGCCCTACAGAGCAGCTGACGGAGTTTTGATCAATACCTCCACGTGTACGGGCGTAATCTTATTTTTTTTAATTAATGAAGGGCCTCCCGCGTACGCGCCGTTGCTAACGAGGCTGCATTGTCTCGTCGGCGAAATCCTCGACACCCTTTTTAAAACAAAATCGGGCGTATATATGTGGCGATTTTTAAAGGCGCTCGCGCGATTGCTTGTTAAAAATTTTCAATGCGGAATACCTATTGTGGTGGGTTATGATGTGTGAAATTGACAAAGAATTTGCTCTCTTAAAAAAAACGGTGCTAGGATGTTCTGGAGTATTAAACGCCATAATTTGATTGGTTGATGAGTACATCCGCCAAAATTAAATATAATTTTTAATAAATTTTCTAATCTCAAAAATTATACCTAATGCATTATAGTGTAAGGTAAATGAATAACTTTGAGCGCGAGGCGAGTTGGATTTTGTTAGAAACTGTAAAAATTGTGAGGAGAGAAAATGTAATTTCTGGACTACACTGAACTCTTTTAATCTGAAAATGTGAAAATAGTTAAGATAATGTGAACAGCGTACAATTAATTTTTAAATTGATATTATTTGTCACTAAAGTTGAATTATTGAAATGCACTGAAAATTAGTGGCATATTCTCTACTGAATATCATTTAGCTTCAGCATATTTCTCTAAATTTTACTGCATGTATCTAATTTTTCGTATGTTTTACTAACTCCAATTTAGAGGTTTCACATTTTCAAAATTAATTTCACATTTTCATATTTAGACAGGAAATTTTTACGGAAAAACTCGCAAAAATGACAGCCATTTTTCATAAAAAATATGTTGATTTCCTGTAAAAATTGAGGTGATTTTCTATGAAAATTACCCGCCTGACAAACCGTCGCACGATTCTTATACCCGTCTTTTTCACGGTTTTCTCCGCGTACACATTTCCCGGATTTATGTAAAATACCGTAATAAAATGTAGAAAGGTGCTCGAGAACTTTTTGACGAATCGCGGACATTTCAGCCGGCCGAAAATTTTACGCCGTCATTAGCCGCACTGGGTTAATACCTTATCTCATATGCGGGATTGACATATTACGGGCAGTAAAGGATTTTCATTGAAAGGAGATGCCGCGCGGAGTCGTTACAGAATGCAAATGCTCGCCGGATTGAGGACATTTCATTTCCTTTTGACATTAGCGCGTCCATTGCGTCGCCGACCGGATTATCGGTTATACGCCGTGCCATTGTACCCGCCGCGGACAATAGCCAGATCCGCCAATATACATATATTTATTTTAAAAATCTATTAAATATCGATCGAGGCTTTTAATAATGCAGGAAACAAAACGACTAGCCGCCGACAGAAGACGATCATCGACTTGAATAATGGGAATTCGTCATCGAGGCGATGTGGGTCGTACAAATAAACGGCGGTTTTTAGTAAATAATTTCGAATTTAATCGACATCGTAATTTCGCGGCGCGTGTCGGGTGTCGCAATAAAAATAGTTTTATAGAGCCGTTAACGAGCTTTCGGTTTTGTCAATGTTACGCGCCTTGTGAAAGTGTATCGTTGCCTCTTAATATGTATTTTCATACATTCTAACAGTTTGGCGAAACAGGGTTATTGATTGAATAATGAGTGAATGTATGCAATCCACACTTTCACCGAAACAACATAACTTCGGCCGTGTGCAACTTTAGAATATTTACAATGGTATTGATTTTAGCGTTCTTTTACCTGGGCGCGCCTTTATAACTCTACAGTTTATTGTTTGCCGAAAGAAAATTCTGAAAATAGAATTTTTTTACGTACTGCCTGGATTGCGCGGGACAAACTTTGAAGCAGAAAAACGCTTTGTCAAATTTTTATTGCAACTGGTTTGTCCGTTTTTTATCAAAGAGAGATGGTAAAGTGGAAAAAATATTGAAGGGATTTTAAACTGATGTAAAACTGACAAGAATTTCACCGTAAAATTTACAAGAAAGAAAAAGAGCATACCTGATTTTCTGTAGCAAATTCGAATGTTTCAAACCGACCCTCGATTATCTTTTTTATCGTCGTTTTTACTGCTTCGACCTTTGCTCTACGAGTAGTTAACATTCAGTGAATCATTACGCAGTACAAAAGTCAATCCGAAAAAAAAGCAGACAGCACGCTATCTAAAATCTCGTTTAAAAATAAAAACTCCGTACAGTTAACCTCGCCCAGTGTCTTCTTGCTATGCAACTGTAAAATCTCTGAAACGGCGCGGGCAAAAAGAAATCCCTTTGAGGTGCACATTTACTTTTAAAATTCAATTTTCCCCGACCCGCAAAGCCACAGAGGAATCTTAAAAAAAAGAAATCAAGCTCCCGAGCGCATCTGCAAAGACACACCCCCGGTCGCGAATAAAACAAGCGCGGATTCGTTATCCGCATTCCGTGTTTTATTGCCTATTCACGCGGTATACACTTGTCGCAGGGCACCCGGGGGAGGCGTGCACCGCGCAGCGAGAGAGGGGACTTACGGCTGTAAAGGTCGCTTTTAAGCGCCGGGGAGTTTCCGCGAAGTTGGCCCGAAACTCGCGGACGCGGCCCGCCTCATTATACGACGGCCGAGGACAAAACGCGGATACCGTTAATAGGCGGCGCACACCGGCCAACTAGCATTCGCGCCTCGTAAACGTCCGCGCGTCGGCGTCGGCATAAATCCCGAAATAATGATCGGGAAGCCGTCGCGGGATGCTCGCGCGAGCGCGCGCCTTTTCGGCTGCAGTCCTCGTTAATTCCGTTTGATTGGGAAATGTTCCACTGCGCCCGCGGGCGCAACGAGAAGTTCGACTTTTGTCCCGCCTCGCCGCAGGGCGGAGGGTTTATTTTCGTGACCCGTCACTTATCGTCTCGCGGAGTCCGTTTAGAGGCTTGATTTTTTAGAAAGCTTAAAAGTTTGCGCGGGAAATTTGAAATTTTTTAAAAAGAAAACTTTGATGGCTCGTTGAAGATTCAAGGAATTAATTTGATTTTTAGATTGATAGAGAAATAGATTTTATTCAATTATAATAAGATTTTACTTATTATAATTTTTAAAGTCTTAAATTTCAAAAGCGTGTGCTTGCTTGAAATTGTTTGAAATAGAAATGCATTATAAATAAATATAAGAATTAACTTTTACGTTTCTGGATAAATTGTATTTATTTCTATATATAGCAAATTGAACATTACTATCTTCAAAATTAATTATTACGTTGAATCATAAAAGAACTAATATTTTATTTAAACATTTAAAATTTTTCTTCACTCTCGTAATATTTTTTAATAAAAGAATGAAACTATACTTTATTCAAGTGATAACGGAGATGATCAAGCTTGGAGAACAATTTTTTCTGAAAGAAAGTGACATTTCGAAATTTTCTCACTTTTACATTACGAGAGCTGACGGACGAGATCGTACCTACCACTGTTTTGGATCATAAATCATAGCGTCAGTAGCCCCGGCAAATTGGTACGCTGGTCGTTAGATTAATGCACTTCAAGGAAAGAGGAAGACAATGTTTTATTTTCGAAGCGCGGAAAGATACTTTTTTTTTCTCTCAAAATTCTATTTTCACGTTCGCCGCTCTAAATACAGTCGGTACGCCCGCTCGAAAATACTAATCACCTACTCGAAAATAATGAAAAACCTACTCGAACCTATACACACGCTTCGACATTTTATTTAAAAATAAAGCGCGCATTTTAAAAGCATTTCAAATTAAATTGAAAATTCGAACGGGTTTTGAGGTGATCGAGCGCTTTTTCAAAAATCGCTCGGAAAAATGGCCAGCTTTTCTCCTATCACGGCGGCGGGATACAATTCGCTCGGCCGCAATTACGTAATATTCATAAAGTAAGCGGGGAGAAAGTAAGCTCGAATGGCGAAAACAAGTCGCGCGGGCACGCGGCGATTTATTTTCAGCAAATCGCTGCTTAATTCGACAAACGTTTAGCGCGCCTATTATGACATTTGGCACGGCGCTCGCCGCACCGGAAGTCCAACTCGCGCCGCTCCTCCTGCATCCCGCGGTTTTATGTCTATTCTCGCGCCGCTTTTTTTTGTCGTCTCCCGCGACGCTGGGTTTTCACCAAATCGATTATCTAACGCGATCGGGTATATTACTTATGCGCGTTACGCGTGCCGCTTCGTTTTCGCGTAAATATCAATTCGCGAGATTTGAGATCGATAAAGTCTTAGTTAGGCGAGACGTTTCCGTAAATTAATTGTGAGCGACTGTGTCGTCTTTTTTTTACGTAACAAATTGGCTGGTTAATAAATTAAGGCAAGTAGGACGCGAACGCGCAGAGTTTCCCGCGTAAAACTAACGATTCAACTAAGCTGGCCCGTGAGTTTTCGTTAGTGTTATCCTATTTAGCTTGACCCAGTGAAATTAAAAGTTCAGTTGAGTTAATTGCAATGTCTCTTGCTATAGTTTATTTAAATTACAATGTAAACTGTTTGTAAACATAATTTTCTTACGCTTTAATTTCGAAGTGAATTGAATTGAAAATGTTCACTTTGAATTGAAAATGTTTTAACAAAATTTTAGTGACTTATTTTGATGAAAACCTAAATGAAATAATTTCGGTATCTGTACTGAAAATAATTACTAATAGAAATAATTGATAAAAAGGTCTTTCTATTAATACTAGAATAGGTCATTTTTAAATGCGTACAGAGGAGTGTAGGGCACTTCAGTGTAGTCAAATTAAAGGCGTGGCTACGATCTAAATTATCAGTTCTAGAAGTAGACTTGAACGAGGGTAGAGGCAATAAATTTTGACGTTTCTTAATCAAGTGGTCATGTCGAATCTAATTAAAAGATTAAATTTAGAACATTAGATGTGTTCGTAACGGCGAGGGTAATATCGATTTGCAAGAGAAACCTTAATTGCGTAGAATTTAATACAAAAAAACGAGATACCCCTTATCCTTTAGTTAATCAAACAGGCACTTTTTCCCCAACATTTTTCAGCATTTGTATGGTTTTTTTTCAGTGACTAATCAACAGAAGCCATAGCAACTGGAAATATTAAAAAACAGACGAGTCCATTGATTATAAACAAGTTAGCAGTATTCAGTAGCAGAAGTAATTGAGCAACTCGATAAGGAAGTTACTTCGTGCTATCAAAGTTAAAGGGCTTCCGAAACTCGAGCTCAATTTTCCTCGAAGTAACGAATTTTCCGAAATAAAACCCGATGTTGTTCTATGCTGGTTGAATTAATTAAAGGGGAAAAAATCCGCACCTGCTGTATTGCAGCAGTAAGAATAAATAATGGAAAAGAAGAAAAAACGCGAAAGCAAAATTTACAAATTTGCATAGTCGAGCAGCGCAGCGGCTAAGTAATTCGTAGGATTTTACGTCGTCGATAGAGAAACCCTGCGTCGTCAGCCCCGCCGAGACTAGTCAACGTACTGTGAAACTAGCTCAATTGAATTTCGCGAAATGAGGCCTTTTTTTCTCCGCTCCTCGTTTTACATTTATTCTCACTTTTTCCCTTCCACCTACCTCCCTCCCTCTTGCTCTATTGTCATGAACATTTTTATTTACATATCTTTTAAACTAGAGCTAATTCACCTCGAATAAAAATTAGCGATACATTTCTAAATGTTTTCTTATGATGCATTTTATTTATGAATTTTTATTTATTTATTAATAATTCTGTGTAAATGTGCCTCTAAAATTGCAATCGTAAAACGAAAATATAACTTTTGTTTACTTACACTGAGAAAAAGGTTTAGTAAAATTTGCTATATTAAATAGTAATCAGGGGATATACTCGATCAAAACAGAAAA
>UXGC01001647.1:0-19093 GCA_900480045.1 Eurytoma adleriae | reverse complement strand
ACGCCAGTTTATCACATGCAAATTGAGGTTAGCGTGCGATAAACGGGCGTTTTCCGCACGGCGTGCTATAAAATATAATATTTAAAGCTGTATTTGAGGAACTTTTTTTATATTTTCCAAAGTCATAGTATATATTAAATTTGAAAGTTTGAAATTTAATCATTACACGAAAAATAATCTTGACATCACCTTGATATCATCTCTAGTGACTTAAACATTCGAGAAGTCTAACACACAATAGCATAAAAACTCTTACCTAAAATTTAAATTTTCCAACATTAAACTTAAGTATGCTTGTGTACACCCGTAAATAAGAATCCACAATCTAATTATCCAATCTACATAAAACATCAAACGTAAAATGTAAAAGCTTTAATGAAATTTTACGCAAGTATAATCCACATTTGCTCCCTGCAAAAAGAAAAAGATTAAAGAAACACATAGCCCCTTTCCTCAGTTATTTACCTGAAAAAAATAGTTTCAGTTTAAAAATTACCTTAATATTATATATTAATATTATAAAACATTTTTTACTAATTTTTATCCAGATGGAGTCATAACTCCATCTCATACCTGAGATACCAGTTGTTGAATATTCTGTTCTTGTTTCCAATTTAAATGAGGCTTACTATTTACTAAGGATAATAAATTTATTTCTATTTTAGAGCAAAGTAAATATGTAAAAAAATGGCTCGTACATATCAATCGACTTCTACAAAAAAGTCGTGAGTCATGAATATTCCCGGGTGGGCTTCCAGTTCCGCTCGACCGGTGCGAGTCCTACAATCCACGGAAGTAACTTCCGAATTGTCGGAGCGAGATTATCGGACGAGCTCCCTCGAAGGCTTAACGTTAGCGGAGCTACTATAAGCCGCGTCGCTCAGGTGGAGCGGGTCCTTTATCTCAAGCTGTGCGCGCGCGCATAAAAAGTCAGAAGTCAGGGCGCGCGAGCCTCGTCCGGTTAGCACCGAGAGCCGAGGAATCTTTATCTTTTCATGCGCTTTGAGAAAAGGAGTTTAGCCCTGACGGTCGGTCATGTTTTTACAACGCGAAAACGCGCTGCGCCATACAATTCCCCGGGCTTGAAAAGCTCGCGCCGGCAGCGCAGGAACTTTTCCAGTTGGAGCGCCAGCGCGTATTCTTCGAGTTTCTTTGCCCCGTCCGCTTTTCCTTGTCCCCCGCCCTACCCTTACCCTACGGCCCGGGTTCCGGCCTTTACACGCCACCAAGACGCCCGAGATGAAGTCTTTTGGCCTCTCAACGGCGGAGGGCGAAATATTTTTACTGGGACTTAAATAAACAGGAAAATCTCGGCAACGCAACGATTCCGGCCGCTCAAAGCTTGCCATGACTCATTAATATCCTTTGCACCGTTCCGAATTTAGGTGGTTATTTTAACGGTCTATTTGTACATTTACGGTTGTTCTTGTAATATTGTACCTTGCGATCCTTGATGGTGTTTAATACACTCTAGAAAAGTTTGAACTTTCTATAAAAACTTGCATAAAATATATTAAAAAATAATTGTGTATAAAATACTAACTGGTGTTTGGATGAAATTTAAGGTTGATAAAAATAGTAAAAAAATTTAGAAATCAATTAAAAGTTAATATTTTTCACTATATAGTGTCGAAGTGCGAACTTCGCTTCACATGTACCAATAAATGTGAAAAAAAAAATCAATAAGAAAAAATGGACTCTAACGGTGTAAAATTTGAGAATGTCGTTTCCAAAATTTAAAAAAAAATCATATATTCTTTATATTATTTATTCAATCTATTGTTTCAGAATTATGGATTTTAGTATTATTTGCAGGTCATTGGGTTTTTATTATATAAAATTTATTGTACGGAAATATTTAAACGCGTTGAATTAAATTATACTCAATTAAACAATTAAACATTAAGTTATAAATCCAATTATTTTTTGAAGCAAGTAAATTGTTTCCTGCAAATTGCTATAAAATATTTACATATATTTATTGATTGCACACTGTACAATCAATTAATATCTAAGAAAAGCAATAGCTGCCTTGAGGTACCATATAAGTCGCGTTGTTAACTTAATTATCTCGCATAACAAATTCGTCAAGGTATAAAGTGCCGTTCGCCAAGTAACGCGGTAAACGTGAAACCTTACTACTTCGCTTATCCGGTTTCGCGACGAAGCTCGCATGTTTACCTCGCAGCAAACTTGAGTAGAAAAAAGCTCAAAGCTCAACAAAGCAAGTAGGGGGCTCGGACTTTCCCGTTCTCCCTCTTTTTCCTATCTTCGTCACGCTTATTGTAAATTACACGCAAGGCACTTAATCATCCCCCCGGAGGTTTACAAGGTGTTGGACGGGGGGAACGAGGTAAGGGGAGAAGGGGGGGGGTACCGTGGCGGGAATTAATTTGTCGAGCGCGACGTCGCGGTAAATTGTCGCCGGTTCCACTGCGGGTTTCCTACCTAAGTCGAGCATAAAGGGCTCGACCACCGGCTTCTATTGCGTGCGCCCCACTTCGGGATACTGCCAGCAGCGCTGCCCAGCGCAAACTACCTTGCGTAAGCAAATTCTGTCTTGCGTGCATTTAATTATTTTTCTTCGAAGCTTTAATGAATCCCGACTTTTACACGCAGGCTACGGTCCACGTAGTAATTTATGGATGGTGAATATTCTGTCAACTTTTACAAATTGGTTTTGTATTGCATCGCGATTTTCTCGTTAGATTCGCTGAAGAAATTGTTCATTTAATTGAATATATTTAGTCGTTGGTAAGAATGCCAACATTTTTAAAGTCCAATAACCTGGATTGTGACTAGCATTATGTCTAATTAATAATTCATAAATAATGGCCATTTATTGGAAAGATATTAAAGCGAATTTTCTAATAAAAAATTGCAAATTAGTACAGTATTCACAAGCTTTTTTCATGTAGAAGAATACCTAGGAAACCGGAAAAACCTTGCCCGGTAGGTGTAAACTCAAAAAAATTTTTTAGTTTCTACGCTAGTTGTATTATAAAGCTCGTGAATTCGCTCATTTATGTTTCATTTATTTTCTAAAGAAAAATATATTTTTAATATCCTTTAATTAAGAAATCATTAACAATAATAGCAAATAAACACGTTATATACGGTTACGCACTTGCAGTAGTAAGATCGAGTTTAGTCAGCCAATCTCTTTTGTCCGTCTGTTAGTAATTTGTAACTCAACTCTCCATTAAAAAATGGTAAATATGAAAAAAAATTGAAAGAAAAATATATTTTTAAGACCCTTCAATTAAGAAATCATTAACAGTAATAACAAATAATCGCAGATAAAGATGTAATATTCTATTATGCACTTGCAGTAGTAAAATCGAGTTTAGTCAGCCAACTTCTATTATCCGTTCATTAGTAATTAGTAATTATAAACTTCATTTAAAACTGGTAATAATGAAAAAAAATTGAAAGGAAAATATATTTTTAAGACCCTTTACTTAATAAAATTAAAACATTAACAATACTAACAACTAATCACAGGAAAAGATGTAATATACGATTACGCACTTGTAGTTGTAAAATCGAGTTAAGTCAGCCAATCACTTTTATCCGTCTATTAGCAATTCGTAATTCAACTCGCCATTTAAAACTGGTAATAATGAAAAAATTGAAAGGAAAATATATTTTGACTACCCTTTAATTAAGAAATCATTAACAATAATGGCAAATAAACACATTATGATTACGCACTTGCAGTAGTAAGATCGAGTTTAGTCAGCCAATCTCTTTTGTCCGTCTGTTAGTAATTCGTAATTCAACTCTCCATTAAAAAATTTTAATAATGAAAAAAAATTGAAAGAAAAATATATTTTTAAGACCCTTGAATTAAGAAAGCATTAAGAGTAATAACAAATAATCACAGATAAAGATGTAATATTCTATTATGCACTTGCAGTAGTAAAATCGAGGTTAGTCAGCCAACTTCTTTTATCCGACTATTAGTATTTGGTGATTCTAAATTCCATTTAAAGCTGGTAATAGTTAAAAAAAATTGAAAGAAAAATATATTTTTAAGACCTTTTACTTAATAAAACATTAACAATACTAACAAATAATCACAGGAAAAGATGTAATATACGATTACGCACTTGTAGTAGTAAAATCGAGTTAAGTCAGCCAATCACTTTTATCCGTCTATTAGTAATTTGTAATTCAACTCTCCATTTAAAACTGGTAATAATGAAAACAAAATTGAAATAAAAATATATTTTGAATACCCTTTAATTAAAAAATCATTAACAATAATAGCAAATAAACATACAAAAAGATGTTATATACCATTACGCACTTGCAGTAGTAAGATCGAGTTTAGTCAGCCAATCTCTTTTATTCGCCGATTAGTAATTAATAATTCGAAACTCCATTTAATATTGGAAATAATGAAAACGAAAAAATTAATAAATAATTTTATACTGATTATTTCGAAATCGCAGAAAGCTCGAGGCGAAAAACGTCGGCACCAAAATTAGATTGCGGGGGAGTGCAAATCGAAAACGCGGGATGCTCAAAGCGAAAGAATGAGCACTCCTCACTTTCAAGCGTTGCAAAATATGCGTCCGCGGGCAAGGAAGGAAAAAAGCTCTCGTGCACGTGTCAGCGCCCCCCGGCAAGTGGAGCGGCGCACACCTGCCGCGGCACGCTTCGGGTAAGAACACGGCGGACGGACGCGGATGAACAAGAAGCGCGCGCTTCATCGCGATTGAACGATTAATGATAACCCCGTTGACGAGGGGAAAAAGCTCCCGGCCACGTCGGGCTGAAAAAAAGAGAGGAGCGAGCAGAGAAGTGGCCCTCAATTAGCTCTCATCAGGCAGAAGTGTCAGGCGCATCCGCGCGCACGTGACGCCCGTCAAATTTCCGGCTATTAATAAATCATTCGGTCGAATGTAGCACCGCTACCGCCTCCCTTTCCCCTCGGTTAACCGACCATAGGCCAGACTCGCGATGCACACAAAGCGTCGCGCTTCGCAATGATTCCAGCTTGAATGGCTTTGGTCATTGAGATGTTCAACTCATGTCGACGCGAACTTCTGGTTCTTCGACTTCCATGGATTTCTGCTTATAGTCGTAGTTCATTCACTGCGAGGATACTTGAGTTGTTTTTATTACCCTTCTTTTAGTAGCTTGGTGGACTACTAAGCTGGTCTGTCCTTTATTCTTCAATTATTTTTTTTCAATCTTATTTTATTTAAACTAATAGTGTTTTAAGTGCGCTTAAGTTGCTAAATTATTAATTTTAATATATATTCAATTAATTTTATTGTAACATTCTTTGTGATGTTTGTTGTGATTGTGATATTCTTTGTGATGAATGAAGAAAATGAAGGGATGAAAATGTAAAATTTATGCATACTTAGCTGTGTAGAAATGAATGTTTGAAATAGACGATAATATGAAATAATTGTATAGGATTTTATAATGTCGTCAGTGCCAAATTAAAAAAGTAATAATTCATAAAGAATTACATTTCTGGACCAAATTAGCTAAAGGTATAAAAAAATAATTAACGGGATGTAAAAATAGTTAGGATACTAGTATACCGGCATCTACATTTCTTTGATCTTTTAAAAACCAAAACAAATTGACAAAAAAACTTTTGTCCTTTCATAATGGCGCAAAGAATATATGCTTTCAATTTCAAGACATTACATTTATAAATCTAGAAAAAAAATGGGTTGGGAAACGTTACATTTGCGCATAATGTTCACAAATTTATCAACCCATTTTTCTCCTAAAATTATTAATAGAATTGAAACCACACATTCTTTGTAACATTACGAAGGGCATCAGAAAACACTTTTTCGAATTTTTGGTTTAGTTTTTAAAAAAAGAAGAAAATGAGATTTAACAGAACACATTCCTAATCATAAATCTTACATCCCCTTAATGTAATAATTAATAAAGAAACATTCTTTTAAAATTAGGCAACTTTACGTTTTATCGAAACTGTATACCCACTTGCTGATATCGTTGCTTCATTAGAAAGAACGATCTCGCCCCCGCACGGTCAGTTAAAGACCGAGGCTCGCGTTAGGGCGCGCAATGAAAGATGCATAAATATCCCGGACAGCAGAAGCAACAGCACTCCCCCATCTCCCGCAAAAAAAAAGAAGAGTGACAAGTACCAGTCGGGGTATTCCATGCCCACCCACGTTCGTAGGCGCGTGTTTCACGCGCGGCGATGGAGGAGGAAATCGTCGCTGGAATAAAACAAGGGAAAAATGAAGGAGGTGGAGTGGGCGGGGGACACGTACCTACTCCGTTAGCAGAGAGTTGTGGCGCTGCATACCTATTTTGCCAGCGGACCAGCGAGGGAGAGAGAGAAATAGAGAGTGAGAGGGGGAGTTGGTCCGCTGCCAAGATTGCCCGGCCCCGTGGGCTATCCAACTCTCCCTCGCGCGCTGAGAAGAAATACGTAAATCTATTGTGCGGCGAAGATGGCGTGGCGACGCCGCCGATGGCCCCAACGCTAAACCTCGCCGTCGTGACGAATATCCTTCAGCGAGACGCCCCTCTTTTTTAGTCTCTTTTTTTTGGTTCCCCGAGATTTCACAGTCTTTTCATTAATTTTTCGACGGAAAAAAATGAGTCTGGAGGTGAGGCCGAGAATTCTTTTCTTGCTTCCAGTTGGACGCTGCAGATTAATACTCGCAAACGATTTTGTCGTCACACGTGTACACGTCGGGCGAAACTATTCTTCTAGGTGTCATTGTTTGGAAATTTCACTGCGGTGCGATTAGAGCATTTTGCTAAAACAGTACATTTTTTATTGAATAAATTTCTTCCGTTAAGCAAATTTGAACGTGTCCATTGAATATTTCAAACAAATACGATTTAATATACTCATGAAGAGATAAATGGTGGCAAAATAATCCTGCTTTGCGTGCAATTTTACTCCCACAATTGCGAGGCGGATTGAATAAAATGTTCCTATGCTTCATACCCCTACGTTCCTACACAAGGGATTTTATTTTTATTCCTACATGAGAGTAACATCCGCACCAATACAGTGCACTACATCTCCCCCTGTTACGTGTTCATTTTCCTCTCCTTACAATAATGAACAATTTTCATTGTTTGCATTTTGAATGCACTATATCATTTTATAATTTGGGATTTTTAAAAAACACAGTTGAAATGCAACATTATGTTTCTTTATTAAACATCTCGGTTTTGAAATCGTAATAATAACGTAATGAAGAAAACTTTGTGTACGAAATATGTTGTATAAAAGAAAAGGAAATTAAAAAAAATCAAATTAAAAGAAGTACAAACTTTTCTCAAATTCAACCAAGCTAAACATCGTGCTTAAAAATATTTTCCTTGTTCAGTGAAATGATCAACAATTTTTGAAATTCTTGAAAATTGAAAAAAAAGAAAGATAGAAATGAGTTAATATTGTAACAATCACCACGCAACAAACAAATAAAACTACTATTTAGAAGTTTATAAAAATGTTTTATTTGCAAGGTTAAACGTATTTACAAAATGAAGTCCGAAAATCAACTAACTTAAAAACAATCGTTAGTCGACAAATTCAGATTGTATAGAGAACATAAAAATAGTGATATATAAGATTACGCTCACTTTCTTCAGATTGTCTTCCCGACAATCTTTAAACAAATCGTGGGTTATCTTCAAATAGGTATAATGTGTTGTTTTTCTTATTTGATATCGATCGGTGATTTGATCAGTAGGTAAGTGGTGACACGATTGGTAATTATTTTGTTTACATCTGTTAATAATCGAAGGGTCGTCTTCCTCAAGCAGGTTTAGCCTCATCTCAAGATCAAGGGCCTGTCTCTTGATAGAAAATAAACCCTTCACGTGAAAACAATTCTTTCAAAGTTGGTGAACTCTTCAAACCAAAACGATTTCCTCTCCGATTCTTGGGTAAATCCTCTGCTGACAGCTAAAGGACTCGTCTCTTGAATTGAGTCGTCTTGAAATATCATCATCTTCTCTTCATCATCATCTTCATTAACATCATCATGTTCTCTTCATCGTTATCTTCATTAACATCATCATGTTCTCTTCATCGTCATCTTTATTAACATCAGCATCTTCTCTTCATCATCTTCAACAAAATCATTATCATCATTATCATCATCATCTTCGGTTCATCTTCATCAACATCATCATTATCATCACCATCTGTATCAGCAACCAAAGTGTCATTCTCTTCAAGCGAGTGTGTCCTGTTTCATCATTATCAGTGTTAAAACACAGGCTCGTCTCTTGAATTGAATCTTGAATTGTTATTATTATCATTTGAATTATAGATCTTCAATTTTGAAATATCATCTGTAGCCCAAGTGGGTTGTTCCTTAAACAATATTTAAAGGACCCGTCTCCTGAAAAACACAAATATTTCTTGATTAACTTCGTCATGGATAATTCTTGTATAAAAGGTAGTCATTGGGTGGGTATTCCTTGGACGAGAGGGGGGAGTTGGCGTGCCGTGGTATCTCTCCTCTGTCCTTGCTCCAGCATTTGCCCTGTAGCCCACACGGCTCAAAATAACCGCGAACAGAGCAACAGAAAACCCATAATTGATTATCTTGTCAATGGTAGGAGACCTTTCCAATTGTTTTCGAGTCTTCGGTGTGTAAATCAGAAAAAAATTGCTATTTCAAAATTTTAAACATTTTTTAATTTTTTAGCAGTGACAATAAATAATTGCTGCAAAATCTGCATACATTTCTCAGTTCCAAATTCAGTGCATCTGCTTACAAGTGTAGAAAAAATCCTGATCCTGATAAGTTGTTTGCAAACTCAAGAGCGTTACTTCTACATCCCGGCGTCTATGCGACAATTTCTAGTTCATTTTAGACTTCAAAGTGACTCTGTGCAGCAATTTCGATTCAGCTCATTTTTCCGCGGCAAGGGAACTAATGGAAGCTCCTTTTCGCCCGTCAAATCTGCAGCGGGGTGCGCGCTTGCGGGGCCGCGGTGGGGACACAAAGCCGCGTCAGGCAGCGAAGACAACCTCATCAGTATCCCGCTCGAGGGATGACACCGTATCAGTCAATCGAAAAGGCGGGTCTACTTCGCGTCGCGCGTCAAGCCCGCGAGTCGACGAGGCGCTCGTCGATGCGCCTCTTGCCTCTGCCGCGTCATTACTCGATCGCGCCGGGCACCGCGGCCAAAGTGTCCTGATGAGGTCGTCGCTAATGAGGCTCGTCAGGGCCGATGACAACGTCGCGGCGTCGAAAATGAGAGGAGCAGCGGGAGGCGCGCCGGGGACCCTCCCTCGAGGAATGAAGGCAACTGGGCACGATGATGCACGAGTCCGGGATGAATAATAGCGCCTGGTGATTAGGGCGCGCCAACCCCTTCCCCCACCCCGCCCCCACTGTATATAGAAAAATATTTCATTTCGCCCCTTTCTCTCCGGACTTCCTCTTCTTCTTTTCGCGCGGCCGCCGCGCGGCTCTCATTTTCAGCGCAAGATTGACTGCTCGGAGGCACGCCATTGATTACCGCATTCAAACGACCGCGCGCCCGGCAAACGTCCCCAATAAGCTCGGCTGTTTCGCCCGCAAAACTTCTGGCCCCTCTTGTCTTTTGCGCCGCTTCTGGTGCTGCTTTCTTTGCGGGCAATTAGGCTGAAAATATTTTTTAGTCGCGAACGGCGCACCGTGAAATTGATTCAAGTACATCGGATTTCGATTCTTTTGCGAATCCGGCCGAGCGAGTCGCTGGAGCAAGGAGAGAGAAAACTCGGGCGGTATGATTTTGCGTCGTTACTCCTTTCTCTGGAGTTCCCTTCCTCTTCTCTTTTTTCCCCCGTCGATTCCGGTTCCCTCGAGCGACGCTTGCCGAGGAACGAAGACCCGCAGAAACTAGCCCAGTCGTAAATTATTATTATTATCATTACCGCACTTTCCTCTTTTTCCTTCATCGACTAACTGGATTCATTAACCAATGCTGGAAGTCGAACTTCAGCGTTAGCGTCCAAGTCGATTTCAGTAAGTTGAGTGCTCTGCTGCGGTTAATACGGGCACGATTCACTATAAACAAATTTTCAAAGCAAGAAAATATGGTCTTAAATTGATCCAGTTATAATTCTCAGTTAATTATTCAATGAACACCATTTCGAGTAAAATCTAGATAGCATAAATATTGTTTTTAAAAGTTGAATAAAAGTGTGAACAAAGTGTTTATTATTGCAATTTTATAACCTAGTCAATGTTGGTTGGCAATGATTGCCAATTTAATGTAATATAAAAAGATCATAATATCTTTCACATTTACAAGAATCACCGTAGCGTTTTCTCAATAAATTCTTTAAATTAATTAAATGACTCAGTATAAAATTCTTGAAAATACTTCACGTGTCAATTACAGAAAAAAACAGAAACATCTTATAATAATTATAAAGTACTTTTAAGTATTTACGCAAATGAGGTAATTAAGCAGAAAACTAGAAATATAAAGACAATACTCAAAATTGTAATTGCTCCCTCTAAAGATCTCACCTGAGTCTCGCGCAATAACAATATTATACTTCATCATCCCTGCGGTAGAAAATTATCCATTAGTTGATTAAGATATGATTGATTTTCTGGTAATGGATTAACATCTGGAAGTTAATTTTGGCTAGACTTTTATAAGACCAGAAACCTTATGTACTGGCGGCAGTTTCTGGTAAGTATATGATCCATTTTTGATCAACACTGATAGTAATACTCGAGGCATATGTTAAATGAATCGAAAGGATAATATCGAAATGGATAACATTACATAATAATTAATTAAAATAAAACTAAGTAAATTTATATGGTCAAAATTTATTTATAATTACTGTAAAAACTACATACTATTATACTACATTTTCTGATTTTTTTATAATGTAAAGTAATCATTTATTTTGGAGCTGACTTACTTCAAATCTTCCCTTAAAAAAAAGTAAAAGGAACTGTAGCCGGTTCAGTGTTAAGTTGTTACAATGTAATGTTCCGTGTTATGTGGCAGGATTTGTGAAAACTCATCCGTGTAGGCTTCAAATTAAAACGGGGTATTTTTCGCGGCTTCGAGCTTCCCGCCCGTTTGCCTTTTAACACAGAGAAAGTTTCGGGAGCACGAGTTTCTGCAAAATAACAAAACCTCCACAAAGAAGCCATTGTCGAGGGAAGCATTCACTAAATCTGCCCGTGCGATATTTTGTTTCGGCGCGTAAGCGTCACGGCTTACCCGTGAAAAACTTCGAACAGTTCGCTTTAAAACTATGCTCTCCCGATTTTCGTTCCCCCAGTGTTGTGTTTCACCCAAACGCGGATTTCTACATAGTATCAATCAACTTTGGAAGCTATACAAATTGGCGTTACTCGTGAAAAAAATGTCGGGATTCTTTGAGTCTAAAAATCGAATTCAATAGTTTATTTACCCTTTACCAGTATTTTTGAAATACCATTGAAACTTCGTTTCTTTTAAATTTTGACTGAAGAAGCTTGTCTCACAGCCTCGTATTTGATAAGCACTTGAAGCGTGTGTCGTTCAAGTAAGCGGGGTATAAAGAGTAAGTGCAGCTACGGTAGGTCGTGACTCTCGGGAACTTTTAACTTTTGACAAAAACCAGCCGGTAAAAAGGTGGGGACGTAAGAAGAAGCGCCAGTGGGAGGGGTCGTACCGATCTGGCTAAGGAGGGCGCAGAAGAGGGAATGAAAGAGTTTCACTATGCAAGGGGGGTATCATGACGGCGTTGCTCCGGACGAAACTCGACTCAACATCTCTTATTTTCTTCTCTTCACGGCCGCGGAACGTGGCCTGCATCCCTCTCTTGCCCGCTTTGGCCGCGCATATAGGAGAGGGCGAGTAAGCGGAGCTGGATTCCCCCGTACTTAGTCCGTCGGGCCCACGACCCCGTCGTCGTTGTCACCGTCGCGCCGGAAAAGAGGAACAAAAGAATAAATGCCCAGGAGACCGGCAGCTAGACGCACGTTTACGGGCGCACCGACAGCGTCAAGCCAAATGAAAATTTTTACACTTTTTACGGAAAATTGCACCGGACCCGAATTTCTAATTCTGCGAAATTTCCTTTTTTTCTTGAATAATTAGATATTTTTTATTTTACTTAATAAGAACTTTAAGGTAGAGGACCAACATGCCTCATACTGCTCACCACCCGCTAATATATTCGTTAAGAGAAAAAAGTAAAGTAAATTTGTGAACTAAGTAAATATTTTTATTTTAGTT
The DNA here is from genome assembly GCA_900480045.1 of Eurytoma adleriae. Lineage (NCBI taxonomy): Eukaryota > Metazoa > Arthropoda > Insecta > Hymenoptera > Eurytomidae > Eurytoma > Eurytoma adleriae. Next base: position 6,871 of record UXGC01001647.1, on the reverse strand, counting down.
TCTGAACATTTAATTGGTTATTGAAATGTCGTCAGCTTTAAATTAAATGCTAAAGCTATTAAACTTTAAATTATTAAATTGCATACGTTATTACTTGAAGGCTTAGGTTGCGAACAGATTTTGAGGTTAGAGTGCTATAAATGTATCTACAGCACTCTAACCTCAAAATGGCAACTTTCGGCTATCCTGCTATAAAATACCGTACAAAACTGGTGCTTAACTGGTGGGTTAAATAATCAACTTACATACCCGTGTCATAATGTACTAATCTTTAGTTAATAAATATAGCTAATTATTAATACCTCGAAATAGAAGATGCTTTATTCTCTACCAGGATTATTCGCATTTGAAAATGAACAGTTTTAAAATAAAGTTATTGATCATAAAAAGATGTTATATACTTTATCTTTATCATTTATACTTTATCATTTATAATAAAATTAGGTGACCCGTGGCAGTTTTAATCGCTGTTTAATCTGCATAGAGGGAAGAAATTTACTCTGACCGAAAATTATCAATATCGAAAGTGAACTCCACGCTACGAAGATAATCTACTGATAATGAAAGGTCTATTTTCACCAAATCATTCAAATAAAAATTGTCTCTAATAGAGTATTCGTCACTTCAGCGCAGCGTAATTTCAGTGATAAATTATTTCGATCGAATCCACCATGAATGCAAGTGACCGTACAAAGCAAAGACACACCAAGATGAACCCGAAAGCCGTCTTATTCGTTGTCAAGTTCGATAGCTGGATATTGGTAATGCAAATGAGTAAATCGATAAGGCTGGTGGGCGCGCATACCTGTATTGGAGCCGTCAGGGCGGAATGAGATGAAGGCGAGATGATACCACGCCGCGGATTGATGAAGCTGCGCCGGCACATTGTAAACTGGTCGTCATCGCGGGTTCCCTGTTATTGGAAATTCGATTGATCCATACGCGCCGAGACTATATAGAGGCGGTGGATAGCCAGCGAAGAACACGAGCGGGCTGTTCTGCCGCTAATTCCCGGCGTCGCCATAGCGCAGATGCGCTGTTCGATTCAATGGCCTTCTCGCTCTCGTGTACCTCCTTTACTTGCGACCGAAGCCGAGCTACACCTCTGAGTGATGTAAAGTCCACAGTGCGTCTCTGCAATGCGTTTGAGGAAACCAACCTTGTAAGGGTTTCAATGCGTCGGAAGACTGTGTCTCTTGTTTTCTACCAGCCAAGTGGATATGCTAAGGGCTTTTAAGGAATTGAACACGGAGATGTGATCAATACTCACACAACGAATTTGGACGTGAATTAGACCGGGTCCTAATTAAATATTTGACAATGTACAAAAGTGTTCTCTAATTTGATACTGAACAATGCTTTATTTGGGTACAAGCTAAGAAAAATAGTTTCTATAGCAACTGCAATTTTAAATCTTCATTTCTTAATTTTTTAATAATAACGTTTTTCAGATATAATATAAATTTCTTAATATTTATGTTAAACAGAAAAATTAAAATATCGACTTACGAAACTTTTTAAATTCTTTATGTGTCAAATTTTACGGTTAAAAAGAAGACCTAATCAAAGAACTAGTACTAAAAAATATGAATTCATTCTTAAGTTATGGATATATGAGGGGATGTGGTGAATAACGACTTAACTCGAGTATTTAGGCATAGGAATTATACCGTAGTAGCCCCTACAACTTTCCGACGTATCCCCTCAATTAAACAGGCAGCTAGCATAAATGCACTTAACTGGAGCATTTATTTGTGAGTTGTATTTTCGTCTTTGATTATCGATAACTCTAGAATAAATTGAAATCTATTGGTCTAACAACGCTTTCTTTTCAACATACCATATCATTCGATACAATTACGTAAAAAGCAAGTATATGTGTTAAGAATAAATGAATTAAAGAAATTTTGAAGAAAAAGTCATTTTTAATTGCACAATTTAACAAAATTGACACAATATTTACCTACTCGGCCAAAACTATAGAGCAATCAATACTATCTGCGTATACATAGCAGCTGAGCATTACTTGATTGCAAATCACATATTCCCGATAATTTAATATAATTACGTATGATTGCAGTGTCAATATACTTAATGGCACCATAATTATCGACTTAAACACTGTAAGCTATCTCGAAGGGTGTAAAAAACAGATTTGGTGAGTAAATTGCCAACGAAAACACTCCGGTAATGATCTTAAAAGGATGTAATAATATTAAAGGGAGAGTAGTTGTACGTCAGTTAGAGCAGGTGGCAATTGGATTGAATGCCTCGACTGATTATCACTGATCACAGTCTCGGCACGCGAATTACGCCCCTTACAGTCCGCTCAGCATTGAATTACATCTGAGTAGTCAATTACACATATATGAGGATCACAGCGATTTGCATCTCCCGCGCATCAATCTAATGGATTCGATTGCATCAGATACTTTCATTCTATGATTCAATTAAACCTTTTTACTAAGTACACCGTAATCAATGTTTGCATTGGAAAAAATATAAATGTTTGTAGAATAAGATTTTATTTTACGAAAATAAAAACTGATTGCATATGATCGCATGACAAATAATTTAGTTCACCAGTTATAATAATATCGCAATTCTTAATTCATTTTGAAGCTATGATTAACAATTGGTTCAACACTTTGATAAAGATTTCAAGAGTTAGAAGATTCTTTAATTTTTATTTATAGTAACAAAATGACTGCCTTTGAACGTTTGAATATTTGAAATAATTATGCAATTAATAATTGAACAATTTTTAAACTTATACTAATTAACTAAAAATAGCGCTTAGTGCATTTATTTCATTATTCCGACATCATTCCAATTTCAAGTAACTGGCTTTCTCTCATGTTTATAAAAAGCATCATTATTTATTACGCATGACATAAAAGGAATGGCAAGTTTATTTATTGCTACACAAATACATAAATAAATAATATCCTTACTTGGTAGAAACCGCGATTTCCTTTCCTCGCCTTTACTCATCGCTCCATAAACAACGTTCCTCTCTTGCCAGACGGAGAGACCGGTCAAAGCTATTGTCGACCACAAGGCATGAGTAATATAACCTCAATATCCACACTTGAGCCAAGCGATATCTCGTATAAGCGTCACTCCCCGTGTGCTCACATATGTACCAGATTCTATACTACTTACTAACCAACCTCCTGTGTATAACGTCAAACATTTCTCTGCTGACTGCAGCAAAATATTTCTCGTTTAAAAAGTATCTAAAATTAATACATGGGGATGTCTGTAGTTTGATTAAAACCATTATTTTTTTTATTACTGCGCATGTCAACTTATTATTCTAACTAATTCAAAAGAATTTTTTTACGAGATTTTCAGAGTTAAAAGGTACAGTAATTATTTGTGCATTTTCATGAATTTTTGTGATTATTTCAAAAGACCTTTCATATTTTTAGTATTAAAGATTAAAGATTATAATTAAGTATTAATTATCACCAGTCTCATTGCGACCCACTGTTCTCTACTGTCGCAAGGGAAGTCGAGTGTCTTAGGATCTTGTCACTGCTTATTATAATCTGATTAAATTGATTGCAGTTAAAGCGTTAACTCGCAGGCTTGAGAGGTGACAATGATTTTTTGAAAAATTGATTTATTATAATATATTATTTATAATAAAACCTTATTTGTGTTTTAATTTCAAATTTGCAAACTATTCATCGAGGTCAGACAGCTTCAAGATGGAAGCGTGCGAAATGAGTAAACGCTATTCTAATAAACTCGAAATATAGGTGACGCTTCGTTGTGTCAGTTATTCGCCAAGAGAAAAAAAAAATGGCTTTAGTTAAAAATTGCAGAGCAGCCGGAAATGAAGCGTAACTGCTTTTCTTTTTAAGTTACGGCCGAGTAAATTCAGTCTAATAAAAGAGTTACCGGGACAAAAAACGTGCCGCTACGCGCGAGCCGCCACCGCTGGGCGTTGTAATGAAATTCATGCAAGACTCCCTCCGCGCGTTACTCGCACTTCTTGTCGTGAAGACGCTACTCGAGCAACAGGCAAAGCTAAACTGTCTGTCCGTTAAAACGAAATTAAATGAGATTCTCCTGTCGGCGAGTTTTCACTCGCGATACCTTCGGTTTTACTTCAATTTAACACCCCTAGCGTAAACTAATTTAAACTGCAACGCGTAATGAGATTATTATTGTTGAAAACACTGATCGTGTTTGCAGGATGATCTCCAATTGAAAAACTTCCAATATAAAAGTTATAGGGGCCGAAAGGGGTCACGTAATGGTATCAGTGACCTTCACCTTGATAACATTTTTCAAGATCATTTGAAGGTCAAAATAATTTTTGAACCCCTATTTTTGACTTCAGATTCTGAAAGAGCAGGAAATTTTACGTTGAAATATGTATCGATGTGAGGGGTCAGAGTGACCTCCATGGGTCAAAATCTCTGCTGAAAATGTAAAAATTAAAATGGGAATTTGACCTTTTGAATTTGTCCATTTGAATTTGACCTTTGAGTATAAACCAAGGTTACTGAAATAAAACCTTACAACTATCATTTTGGAAATTTTTCAATCGGAGGTCATACTGCAAAGTTATTCGAGATGACCGATTAAAATGTTTAGGGGATCCCACGTATATATCTGAACGTAAAATTTCCTGCTCTTTCAGAATCTGAATTAAAAAAAAGGGATTCCTATTTTAAAAAATTTTGACCTCCAAATGACCTTGAAAAACGTTATCAAGGTGAAGGTCACTGATACCATTACGATACCCCTTTCGCCCCCTATAATTTTTGTATTGGAAGTTTTTCAATTGGAGATCATCCTGCAAAGTTATTCTGGGTGATAGATTAAAATGAGACGCCCTGTATAGTTATATATGAATTAGAGATCGCTAGTTTTGGAACTTTAGTTTCAAGTTAAAGGGGAAGAAGGTGATTCACACGCAAACCGTCGGAATTGAAGAGACTTTACATGACTGAAATTCAAAAAACTCCCACTGAATAATACAAAAAAACAGAAAGCTTTAAATTAAACATTTATATGGAGCATTCAATATAATATTCCAGTCTCACCAACAATTACATTTTTGCTAATCCTCTTTTATTGTCTAATTAGAGAATTTTTCTACGTCGGATAACAAACTACTTAAATGTTAACCACGGAATACGTCAACGAAGTTTGCCCTGGTGCTTAAGTTACAGAGGATATAAACTCGTATACTGGACTTCGATAAAGCTGATTAGTTTCAAATCGAATTTCCGGCGATGATACTGTTAGCTTACCAAAGTCTTGCTTGAAGCCCTTAACATTCATCACGTTATTAAACAGCAGTTAAGCCCAAAATTTTAGAAAAGAAACATTAAAAGAAGTGTGAATCCGGAAACGTATTTTTAGTTGTTTTAATTACATTATCACCTGGAATGACCTGAATTGACACAAACGAAGACTATGTTCCATATAAAATGGGCTCAACAATATAAAAAACTGTTTGTCACCTCTGGTCCTGCACGAACGTGACCAAAATAGGCGGGACCCAACGAAAGGATAAAAAAAGAGCTCGTAATTGATAAAGAATCGAACGCTCGCTGCGAACTAAAATCCACGTGCTGCGAGCGCAGAAAATAAAGAGAGAGATAGAGGTCGAAACGGCTGTAGGTGGCGTGGAGCAGTTGTAGAAAGTTTTAACGCTCTCGGCGTGATCTTGCAAATAACCCTCGTAAATCAATAGCTGCGAAGCCGTGGCACGCGGGCGGAAAGGACCGACGAGGAAGACTCTCTTCTCGATCCCCCTGGCCGTCGGATGGTCGCGACGCGGAAAAAGGAACGAGGCGAAGGCGCTGAGTGCCGGAGAAAAAGGGAGAGGAGGAGGAAAAAAGGAAGGTGGCCGCGCGCGCAAAAAAGAGAGGCGAACTAACGAGAAATTGAAGTCAACCCCCCGGTCCCTCTCGCGCGCCGTAAATGGATGTTCGCGATTACAAGAAAAATCGTATATAAATGACGCGAGCGGGAGGCGGCGGAATGGATTGTTTTATCCGTTGCGGGGCTTATGGAGCTCGCCCGGGACATTCTTCTCTTACTCTATTTTCCCGGAGCGGCCGCGTGGAGAATGGCGCGCGCGGGGCTGTTTCGGGTCGAATCGATCGACGAATTCCGCGGGTTTGAGGGGGCGGGAGGGGGAGGAGTGCGAATGCATTTACCGTAACAGCCGCGTCTGTGTACCAAAAATCTCACGCTGGAATTACGCTTTGAACGCGAAGATGGGATTTTTCTCTGGGTCGCCCGGGTAGTTTGTACAGTCAAGATCCACGAAAAGTCGCGCATGAATGCGAGAGCCCGCGCGCTTCCGCGCCGCCGCCTCGCCCTTTTCACCGAACGGGAGGCGCGCGGTTTTTTTGAATAACGTTTTTCATGTTGGCTCTCACCGGCGAGCGCCGAGGCGGGAGGAACGATTTTGAGGAGGCGGGAGCTCTTCAAAAAACGACCTATCGAGACTTTTGAATAATGGTCCTATTTTCTGAAAAGTAACCTAAATCGCAAGTCACTCTACAATGAATCGCCCGGCTAGACTACCACGTTAGAAACTTGATTTACTCTATAAGAGAGAAAAATCACCCTCTATCGAGAAACTTGACTCACACTTTTTTCTACGGTAAATATTTCACTCAAAGAATTCACAGAAAAATCTCTTGCTCATTTTTGATGACTATTTTATTTTTTATTATGCTTTTTTATCACAACTCTCTGCTGAGGTCGGTATTGTTGTATGGTGATAAGCGGAATTAAAAAATGGTAATTTTTACAAAATTTCGTCGCCTCTAACGAAAAAAAGCACATAACTTTTTCCTCTAACGAAAAAAAGCACATTTCACTTTTTTCCAAC
>UXGC01001646.1:0-19146 GCA_900480045.1 Eurytoma adleriae | reverse complement strand
ATTTTAACATCAAGTACAATAATTTTAACCCTTTAGATAGTCTGTACCAGCTGTCTCATTTTGGGTCTGATTTTTTCAAAAAAATTCCTTTGTGTCAGGTCCTAGCTTGAGCCAACTGATCAAATAAGCTGACATTTTCAGAAAATCTTCTTATTATCTTTGTTCATGAAATGAGCGAAGCAGATTTTGGAAAGCCGACAAGGCGTCTCAAAAAAATAATTTTACACCTTATTAAACAATGCAACTGCTTATTCTTGACTGCACATTTACGTCTAGATGATCTAGACGAGCAGAAAATGTTCTTCATTAAAATAAAAGAGAAAAGCGGTATACATTGCGATTAAAGTAATAGCTCTTAAACATCCAGCCGGTTGACAGGGTCGTCGAGCAAAATAAAGAGTCGGCTCTCTCGGAAAATACTCGGTGGCGCTTTGCGCGGTGCCCACCGAAAAAATAAAGAGAACAAGAAGCAGCGGCGGAAAAGAAGAGCGGCAACCGCGAAAGTTTGTTCTAAAAGAGTGAAACGTCGTCCTTTCAAGGCAAATTAACAGTCTAACGGACGCGGGCAAAAAGTTTCGCCGCGGCGGTTAGAGGGAGGCACCTGCGGGCCGCGCGGAGACAGCCTCGCGCGCCGCAGGGTACATTAAAACGTCACGTCACACGCGTGTTTACGCGCACTTCAAGCCGCCTCCCTCGCTTCCGGCGCGTCCCCGGAGACGCGCGGCCGACCCCCCCGCGGCCAGCGCAAACAATATTCGCTAAAAGCGGAATGGACTGGCCGCTCGGCGTCGCCCGCCGGAATGAATAGTTGACGCGCGCCCGTCGTGCTATTTTAAGGGGGCGGACTTTCAAGACGCGTCTCTCGAAATACTTGCTCCTCAAAAGTGCGCCCCCGCGCGCGAGTATTAGCGCCGCGGAAACCGAGGAAGCCAATACACCGAGACGCACTGTGTTCGACTAAAGTTAGAATATCCGCTGGGACCTGGTGTTAGACACTAGCACTACGTAGTTTTCGGATGTTTTGTGGGTTTTTAGATGGTCGACGCGTTTTGTCTTGACTGCGTTATTTACTTGGGGTGGGGAACTTCAAAGCCGGATTTGTTTATTAAACTATTGAGATGCTAGTAGGATCTTTGGGAGCAGCTTCTTCATCGGGCATTACAGTAATGTTCACAAAGGCTTTGTTGTCTGCACGGTTTTGGTCTCTTTGATCTTGAACATTGTTAATTAACGGCCCACTGTTGTTTCTCGAATGTTGAATTTATCGAACTAAATGTTCAAAGATTTAATTATATCCCTTTGTGAATTTAGCCGAAGGAAGAAGACTTTCCTAGCTAATTTTATTTGTAATATTCTCCTCTGTAGTATTATATTCAAGCTAAATAGTGAATACTAATAAGTATCCTGGACTTTGTTAAATCATCGCTCCCGAATAACAAGGAACCAACTCAAAAATCGTATGAAAAAGGTACCAACTCAGAATTTGCGGGGATAAGGTATCAACTAAAAAATAAAATGGAAAAGATACCAAGCCAGAAATCAATTGGCAAGGGTACCAAGTCCGAAATCAATTGGAAAAGGTACCAAGTCCGAAATCAATTGGAAAAGATACCAAGTCCGAAATCAATTGGAAAAGGTACCAACTAGAAATTCGGTTGGAAATTATAGTAACTCAGACTTCGGTTAAAAAGGAACCAACTCACAAAGAAACTGCATTCCAAGTAGGTACCTTCTTTTCCATCACGAGTCTGCCGGGTAAGACTGAACACGTGAAATAGATTTAGAAGATGTGAATAGTGATAGCTTACATGTGAAAAGTTGTTCACGTATTAAATAAGCTAACGACTTTTACTCGAAATATGTCATTATATTCACAATTTCTAAATTATCTTCACATTTTTAGATTTGAGGAGTAAGTTGGTAACTTTTCTAAATGATTTCTAGTTGTGACATTATTTTCGACCAGTTACCTATTAGAACTAACGCTCACAATTTTTCTTTAAATTTGATTACAGGTATTTTTAAACTGGTTCATTACTAAGATGAAAACCTTGGAATCCATCCTATAAAGTGCTAATCTTAAGACCAATTCTTAAATTCCTAAATAACGAAGTTCCACGACCGTCACATTTCCACAGGAACTGCAAAATTCAAAATCCAAAATTATATTAAAATAGCGGAATTTTCAGAAGCGTAAAATTTATAGGCGAGCCTTCAGCAGCAACACATCAAAGTCATTCCCATCCAGATCCAACGACTTAATTAACTCCCCTTCGAAATATAATCGCAATCGCGGGAAACGCGCGTGGAACCAAAGCTGGGGGGGGGCAAGTAGCGCAATTTAATCGTCCATAAAGTAGCATGGATTTACGCCTCAGAATTCAAAGCTCGCCTTTACGAGGCCGACGCGCCGTGCGCTCGCGAGAAAAAAAGAAGCGTAGAGGAGGTAGGCGACACCGAAGAAAGGGCAGAAGAAGATAATTCCGCAAATAAGCCGGTTAAGCCCGCGAGACAAGTCGCGCCAGAAGTGCGCCCGGGCGTAATATACCCGGGGCCCCCGCGCCTATTATTAAGGGAGCTCGTCCGTAACGATCGGGGCCGCGCGCCGGCGGTGAACGACAAATACAAATTAATTAATAACGTTCGTAAACCGCCGGAGCCAGCGCGCATGCGCTGTTTTAACGGCGCGACTAGGAGGGAGGGGAGAGGGGAGGCAACCTTACTTAATACCCGCTAAATTATCCGCTGTGGTACCTGCGCAAAGATCATTAATTTATGCGCCCGTTATGCACCCTACAGTTCTTTCGCTGCTTTTCACTGTCCTTCGCGTTCTGCGCTGCGCGTGAAACTGGCTAGTGAGGCGATTTATGGGTCTTCGTAATAATGAGGGGTATAAACATGGAATTTGTTAGGGATTGCTTCAACGCGACTGACGGGTAAATTTTAGTAACTACTTACTATGAGAAACTATCGATTGTTGTGCTGCTGACAATAATCATTAATAAGTTACATTTGAACAGAATTTTTCTTATAGTGCACTTACACTCATTAGGAGAAGAGGACCTTTGGACCATAGATTCTTTTAAGGCTTTTAATTTGAAAGGCTACAATTCGAAAAATCTTTTTAAAATTACCATTTTAGGACTTTCTAAATCTTGAACATCAGGATCTAAAATAACGAAAGTTCGTACTAATCTTTCTTTTTATCTTAAGTTGCTGGTGTTTATATTCAAATGCTCCTGTATAACAGTTGAAGAAAACAAGATTTTTCGACAGTCTGCACTTGCGTAACCAGCAGGCAATACCTAACCAGAATCATGGTGCAAGCGATTTTCTATATTGGTAATTTAACTAATCAACTTTCTGGTAGGATTCTTGCAAACATACTTCGGAACTTCTAGAATGAAAAAGATACTAATCTTGAAACCTTCGGAATTTCACCGCTAGATGTCCTAATTTTGCTGGGACTCCTGAATTATTTAATTGTCCAATATTAAATCAACAGAAACTTGACAATGCTATTTATATTTTTAGGGAACATTAACTTATATTAAAAGATCGCGGTACCGCACTAGACCAATAAATTACCCGTCAAATTAATTTTGAAATAAATAATCGCGGGCAGAAATAGCTCTCGCAAGTTCCTAATAAACTTCAAATGCCTACCACTGAAATCGATTAAAATCGTAAATCACCGTCTCCCACCCCCGTGTTATCGTGCCGGTCGCAGGTAACGCCACAGTAAAGAGGCATTATAGCGCAATAAAGCAGCGAGTCAATTCATAAAAGTCCCCATAAAAAAAATTATAGAAAATACTCGCCCGTCGTAGCGGTAACGTCGTAATTAAGAATAATTAATTAACAGCCGAGATTCCGCGGGAGGGCCACGACGCAGGTGCGTGGGCACCCGGCGCCGTTTTTTAATTTACGGCTCCACGCCGTAATTCCTACCGGGGAGGGAGCCAAACTCTCCAAGGGGTTAACAACTGGTCGCCGCCGTTCGCTTCGTCTCCTCTTCTTCTTCCTCTTCCCGATTCCCCTTTCGCTGCGACCCCGTCCCTCTTTCTAGTAGGAGGGGGGATTATTGCGGGCGTAACAATGAGGTGGCGTAAAGCGAGCCCGTCGGGGGCACTGATTTGCCCGGTCCGAACGGGCACCAACCGTTCAACAGTTAGTTTTCCTGAGAACACTTCGTTAATGTCTAAGCGCATTCAGACGTTCGCAAAATTTCTCTTTGGAGTTGATGTAGAGTAATGATTAATTATCAAGATTATGTAGTGACATTTGATTACAATAATTACAAGAATTCAATCGATTTTTTCAACATTGAATAATTTTTTTATAATCTTTCTTCAATGCCTGGACATTCAGGTTTAAAAGTGGTATAAAACTGAGGCAGCAGACTCGTTAGTGGGAAACATACCAGACTTTGAGTCCACCTGGCGGCAAATACACAAGCTAATATTAAGGCGTTTTAATTTAAATATAGTCATTATCATTGATGACATAGTAGTTGTGTTATCGTTATTGTTGTAGTTGTCATCATTGTTGTTGTTTAGGAGTGTTTCTTTTCTTTTTTGATGCAATTTGTACAACTCATAGAAGATGAGTTAATGTCAAAACAGTAAATGCGAAATTTTGGTTTTAACAATAAAAATAAATCTTTGTAGTCGTGTGTCTTTAAACATTTCGAGTGTTTAGACCTTACTACTTTGCCTTTTTTCATATTTTGGCATAATAAAACAATCCTCAAAGTTTGGCTAAAATCCGTGACCCAAATTTCATGTCCTCTCCTAGTGAATACACTGCACTTTCTGTTTATTTTACTGCTCTTTTAAATTCCAGACAAATATTTTGAAATTTTAAAATAAATAAATAAACGATTATGTCCATAAATCTTACGTGCGTTCAAAAATTGGTGCTTCTGTCGTGAAGATCACACTTACCTGCAACAAAAAAGAAACACACCTCATCACTCACACGAAATATTCATCACAGGCAAACGATAGAGACATTCAGCAACGAAACGTTCAAACAGATCCCATTTCAAAAGCGAAGAAACACATCCACCCGTAACTCGCCTAATCACCTCGACAGCATCGCTCGGCCCAATGACCGCGAGTCGCCTCCCGCCGTTAATTAGCGTAGATTTCGCGGGCGCGAACGACGCGAGCGCTAAAATTCACTTAACACTCCCATTTCCGCGTCAGCGTGTCGCGGCGTAAAAAGGGACAGCGCCCCGAGATTGAAATATCTCGCGCGACGGCGCGCCGTTAGCCGCGCTTTTACGCGGGCCCGTAAATCACCGGTAGGGGGCGAAGCCCCCCGCGCGCCTTCGGGGACACCTTACGCGGCATTATCGAGCGAAACTTGCGCAATAATAACGCGCGCGCGCGAGGGTAATATCCCGGTGCGCGCACTCGTCGCGCTCTCCTTTTCGCCGACGCGTCGTCGTCTCGGGCCGAGGCTTAATGCGTCCGCAGCCGGCGGAAAGCCGTTAAGAGGCCGTTCGTACCGGGGGAGGACGGGGAGCGTGAGTCTTTCTAAATTAGATTCGTCGCGCCGCGAAGCGAGGCGCGCGCGGGCTAACCCCGGACAGGTCCGCGCGCCGTTTGAACTTCTCGCATTGTGCATCTGGATCTGGGAGCGTGATCTGGTCTGAGGATTTCTGGGAGGCACTGGGGAACAGGTCCAGTTCGGGTTATGGTTAGTTGGGCGGACTTCGTATGCGCTAGCAAATTGGTGTTAAAAATGACGGTCTGAAGGACGGATAGTAACTTGTAAGTTATCAAAGAGACAGATTCTCTGATCCGAGAATCTGTTTTGCTATATTCATACGAGGCTGATAATAAATTTCTTTTTTCCTATGATAAAATTAAAGGTTAGATGATTAATCGTAAAGGATGTAAAGGATCCATGAAAATGATACTAATCGCTTTTAGATAAAATATGATTTCCAACATTAAGTTAATCCAGAAAAATTAAGATAGCACACCACCACAGAAAAATTGGTTAAAAATGCAAAATAAAGTAATCGCGCTAACATAATAATTGGCTTCTAATTCCGTAATTTAGTGATGTATGTATGTTTTAAAAATCAAAACAATGATTTCCTTTTTTTATGGTATTGCTTTCTCATGGAGAAAGCTTTTTTCATTAGCTTCATGTGAATGTAGCACGACACCTGCTATAATTTAATTAATAGTCAGTTATTGGAAGGACACCAATACGAGAATCTACTTTACAATATTGACAAGAGATTGATACAAAAATATCTTCAAAAATAATACAAATCATTTTTTAATATGACCTCGGCAAAAATATCTTTTCACAGTTATTTTGTGAAAAAATGGTAAAGTTATAAAAGTTGCGGCAATTGATTTAACGATCTGTAAAAGGTATCAAATGACTTACCTCTATAGAAAGAAAAGAACGATTAATTATTATACTCGATGTTGAATGAATTAAAAGTACAGATTAATAAAATTATTCAAAATATCAAAGAAACAAAGTTATATATACAGCAAAAAATTTGTATTGAAAATTACCATTATTTTAGCGATAACCCTGGACTTTCTGACTCTAAGGAGTTTATTATAAACGTAGTAGTAAATATTCAAGTAAATGTTCTTGTAAAAGAATTATTATAATTTTAATCAATTTTACAGTAAAGGCAGGATTTTTTCATTTTATATTCTGTTTATTAATTATCGAAAATGTCCTAATTGAATTATTTTACTTAATCTAAAATTTTGCTTTGCAATTAAGATTAAAGAATAAATTTATTACGGTTCCCTCAAAAAATACAAAAAAGCAATCAATACCATAAAGTAGCTGAATAAAAATTGTAGCAGGTTGAAAAAAAAGAACATTCTCGGATCTCGAGGAGACCGAATTTTTTGCAAGCACGTTATAAGGGCCGAACACGATGACATAAAGCTCGAGCGGTGGTAAACGGGGAGAGCCGTATCCTCCCTGCGATGGCTGCTTTATGGGGCAATAACAGGAGTTTGTGTCTTGTCGCTGTAAATTATTAACTTCTTTCACCCTTACGCGTATAGGTAGACGCACGCACCCCCGGCGCGCGCAAGTGTCGGCGCCGCCGTTATAACAATCACTTTACTACCGTCATCTATTCGCAAAATGATTAGTAAATGTTAACGAATGACCCTCGCCGCAATTCTTTTCGCTCGCCCCGGGGTCTAATGGAATTTTCATGGGGATTAAAATGTTCACGACGCCATTCGCGGAGATGAAAACGTGAAACATTGATTTTGGGATTGCGAAACGCAAATATAATCGCAATCGGGGATTAGGCGGATTTGTATTTGTCCGTAACAAATAATTTGGAATTGTTACGAACTACTAGTTTTAAATATTTTTAAAATTATTTTTGTAAAATTTTTTATACTGTAATTTGTATTTGGAATCGAAAGATTACTGTTTCTATAATAATCATAGTAAATAAATAAATAAAAATATTTTATTTAGTGAAAAATATGAGGCAAAAAACCAGATTATCGCGAAAGTAAATCCAGCACAAAATGGAAATTTAATGTGGGTATAAAGGGTGTATAACATTTATTCGCAAATAATCAAAAACTGTAAAATTATAGCTTTATATGTGCAATAAATTTTGGTAAAAGTTAAAATCTTATCGTTCATTTTATTATTTTTGGGATTGAAATCTTTTTTTTTTGTTTTATTTATTTACCTATTTGGAATATTCTAATGACTTTAAACGAAAAAGATAAAATTCTTACTTCAGTAAACTATAATTAATTTGTTTAGAGTAGAACATACTCTGGATAGTGACATAACTGCATTACCGTTTAAAATTGAGTTAGTGAAAAACTACTGAAATTAATAGAAATTGCTCCACTAATCACTGAATAGTGAAGCTTCCTTCACTAGTTTTTAGTGAAATTTCACTATAGTTGTGGTAGATTTTCACTAATTCAACTTTGGATGCAGTCAAGTATAACTTCGATATTTAAAAATCAAAGAAGACAAAGAACTAAATGTCATAAAACATTAAATTTTTAACGTAGATATCCACGTCTGTTCGTTTTCAACCATTAACTATTTACTGCAAAGTATACTCCAGTCGACCTTATTAAATTCGAGATTAGAAGATGCGCAGATGCGATAAAACGATATATACCAAAGATAAATAAAAGCATCACATTCATTCTTCTTTTCCACAAGAAAAAAACCACTCTTCATTAAAACTCTCGAAGTATGCAGCATCTACTTCTCATATTTTAGTATTTTTAAGACATAGCCCATTAAAGCTCAAAATACTCCATACCGTCCCCATGGGGGACTATCAAACCCAGCGTTTTACGGCACCTTCAAATGTGAAACACACGGCCGATATTGCCGCGGCATTCACCAAAACAACGAGTCGGTCTAGAAACTCAAAACTATTTTTCCGGGGATCACTTCATAAAATCTTTAATTTAGGCTCCCGAAAAATCAAATAAACCCCACCTTTATTTCTAAAACTCCCAAATCCACTCGTCGGATTTTTACGACTGCGCGACGTTTATTAAACATTTCAAGACATCCGCCGGCAACGTAACCCCCGCGCGCAATTAAACGGCCGCAGGAAAAAAAAAAATGCGCGCGAGAGAGCGAGGTATACATAGAGGAGTATTTATCGCGATTGACGCGGCGAGGGAATATTCAATTACCGGCCATTGTTTTGCGCGCGGCAATATTGACTCGCGCGCGGCTCGAGTCAATAGGCCGGCCGCCGGTGTTTAAGTCAATATTATCGAGTCTCAGGTATCAAATGGCATCGCCGCTTCTTCCCTCCTTCCCCTTCATTACGGGCGGAACATCGCGGAGAAAAGAAGCTGCGCTAAGACGACGGGGTGCTAATTAAAATCCGGCGCTGCGGGGGAAACGCCGAGAGGAGGAAAAAATTAGTTTGCGCAAGGAGAGAGCCGTGTTTTGAGGCTGATCCTTTATTCGTCGCGAGCTTTGAGTCGCCTATTTTCTTTTTTTCCTTTTTTTTTTTAAAGCTCGACGAAGTGCCGAGGACGGAGATCGGACCCTTTTGGGCGAGGCGTTTGTTTCGTCCGGAGATCTCATTTAATGACGCTTGCGAATCCCTGATTAAAAAGATCTCATTTGAATTTGTTTGCCGGGGAGGCTGCTTTGTTTAACAAGCGTGTAATATCGCCGGCTTTAATGAAGCCGTCTTCGGAGTTATTCGCGCCCGGGGTTGGGATTTTATGAGTTGTTAAATTTAAGAATCATTTTCTTAGCTAAAAATATACGATTACGCGCAGTTTTTTAAAGAAGCTATAAATTATGAAGTCTTTTTAATAAAAAGCGGGCGTTTTAGATTTTAAATTGTTGTTTCTTTTTACAAATAGATTTTTCGTTTGCAAAAGCCTCCTCAACGATTTAGAAATTGTGATTCTGTAGCAGTATTTAAAACTTCGATAAAATCATTTTGTGCAAAGTACTTGTTTTAAGTTTGTATTTAAATGTAAGGGTTTTTGCCTGCATAATAAAATAATTTTTTTAATTAGTTTGAGGTGAAAACTACCGCTTGGTTTATTATTTTTATTAACTACTCCTGTGTCAAACTAACTAAGAATTCTAAACATTCTACTGGTAAATATTTCACTTGTTCCCTTTTAAAAGAAACATAAACAAAATTTATTTCAATATCAACTCAACTTTTCTTTAAAAAATTACACCCTTTTGAAGACATTAGTCTCAAGCTCTTGTAAAAACTTTTATTTATTATCGTAACTTTAATGACTCGAAACCTGAATGCAGCATAAGGCAGTTTCAGAAAAAAAGTTGAATGAGGGAAAGACTACTGTCAGGCGGAGAAACCGTGGCCCATAACTTCGTTTCCATGGGAATATTGTTGGCAACAGGTGGGGAGGATTTCCGAGCGGCGAATGCCGCCGCAGCCACCCATGCAACATGGCAACTCTCCCTCCTCCCCCCTTCTCTCTCTCTCTCTGGCTCTTTCTCTCTGTTTGCTGGCAACGTGGTTGACAGCGCAATTTCGTTTCGCGTCTCGCTGCTCTCATGATTGCCGGTATCTTTTCACTTATTGTGAGCAGCAGGCCACCCTGAATTAAACGAAACAAAAAAAAGTACATTGCAGGACTAAAAGAGAAATGAGCCTGATCATGACTGGTATGGTGTTGTATCTGTTTTTTATTCTGTCGATAATAAATCTGGATTTTCCGTGAAATTTATGTGTTCTGTGCATTTAAAAGGAAGCAAAAAAGAGATTGTGTTTTAGTGAATTCGAAAAAATAATATTTTTTACACATAGGGGTAAAATGCGTACTTTATGCCCTAAGGGAAGTAAAGTACGAATAGTATATTATTAGAGTCACCGCATTAATTTTATAAATACGCAAAAAAGGAAAAATCAATGAGAAATGTATAATTTTGCTTTTCTATTTTAATCGCGTAACTACTTTAACTGATTTTTAATCTAAATTTTCTTGAACATTTTTCAATAAATAAAGAAGCAAGCTTTCATTTTCGTGAGCACGCAATAAAATCAAATCCCGAGTCGACTCTTGTCGGCGAGATATCTAGGGCGCATTCTCAGAAACGCGCGTCTCACCTCGCATTATTATCTAAAAGGCGGCCCTTTAAAACGCAGGTGCCGCTTTGAGAGTGGCGCGAGAAACGAGCCGAGCGGGAAAAACAGCGTGATTTTCAGTAATATAAAAATGGCGCAATCGCTCGAGAGCTGAAAAAAGCACACCTTTGGTGCGCGACTCGAAAATACACCGTGATCGATGGAGTCGCGTTGAAATATGAAGATGATTGAAAGAGCCCGTGATCAAGGGGATGGGCGACTCGGAGTCGCAGCGAGAAAGCAGAAGTGCACAATTGAAAGAAAAATGCTGAATGGAGCGCCGTAGATCAACGATGTTTTAGCTGTTATTACGTCTATAGTGTTTATCAAAAACGAACGGACGATTTACGATACAATAATGAATACGCAAAATAAAAAAAAAAATACGAGGATAGGTAAAGTGCAAAGTAATTTAAATAATGATGGGTTGAATTGAAGCTTAAAATAATACTCGTCTTAAAATAAAACTGTATATTTTCAATGAATTTTAAAATAGTATATATAAAAATAAATCCGGGAGTTTAAAACCTATCTAATCAAAGCTAATTATTTTACTGGCTACTTTCCAGCGTAAAAACGGTTTAATTTATTTTTGTGGCGTATGTCAGTCTGTTTCCTATCCGACTGCTGTACCGTTTAACAGAGCCTCTATTTTTTTTTGTTTAAATCGCTTAAATTTTTCGTCATCTAGTCTATATCGTCATTCCTAACGAAGAAAAGCACATTTAAAAAAAGGCCAATTTTAATTTTCCATTTTTAAAGCACTAGAGAAAAGTGAACTCTTCCAGAATCTGGTAAATTTGAGGTATCATTCGTATACGATACCCTAAGTCTATCAGATTTTAGAAGAGTTTACTTTTCTCTAGTGCTTAAATAAAGGCAAATTAAAATAGAAATATGCTTTTCTTCGTTAGGAACGACGATATATACCTATAAATAAACTCAATCCAGAATTACAGTGCACTATCAAAGTGATAAAAGAATCCGCGCATTAGTAAAATATCCACGAGAAAAGGCAATTCATAAAACACGATCACTCCGTCGATACATAAAAGTATAATTCAACTTTTCTCCCACCATACGGTATTATCTCCTCGAGAAGCCCGAAGGTGCCCGGGCCGCCATAAGTACAGCGTATACGTGTTCCGATCGCTCCGTCGATGACCGGACGTTCGCCCGGCCGAGTTTCCCCCCAAAGGCGCTTATCCGATCTCGAGAACATATAGCGGAGATCTTCGGCAAGTTAAGGTCTTAAACTTGGCCGACAGAGGTTAGAAGCTCGGCGGGGAGGGAGGCACGCGCGAAAGGGCGCATGAATCCGCTTTCGTGCGCGCACAGGGCTACCGCGGCCTTCTTATCTGAATCGCAAAAGCGGATGAAGTCGTCGCCGAGGGACGCCGATAAGGATTCTTACCGGCTGGCAGCTGTTGATTTATTTATCGTTAACAGGATCGGACGCGTGTCTTTATTTTTGCCGAAATGATTAATAACAAACTGTGATCAGTGGCTGCAGATGATTTTGTTGTGTAATAATTATGCTGATGTACTTAAGGGGAAGTAAAGCTGATGGTTAAGGATTTACTGTTTGGGCATTGATATTTTGTTGATCATTTATTTATTTATTTCTGTGGGTTTTAGGTATTAATCAAAAGAAATTCATAGTAATATAGGTGATAGATGGTGAAGTGAATGCATGTTTGAACGGAATAGTTATTAAAAAATTAATATTTACTTTCGAAAGAGTCGTTTTGTGGTTTCTATAATCGTGCAAAGAATGACTGATTTCAATTTTAAGTAATTCCATTCATATTTGCAGGAGGAAAATGTATTGAAAAATTTCTTGCACACTATTTTCAGATTTTTTTAAAACTATTTTTCTCAAGGAGTTATGAATGGAATAATTTGAAATTGAAATCAAAGACTCTTTGCATGGTTACGAATGACACAATAAATCGATTTCTTCAAAATTTTTTTAAGATTTTAAAAGAATTAAGAAAATGTCGTTGCCTGTATGGTAAATTTCTAACCATGTGTTCATATCCCGTTACGTGAAATACAAATTTAGAAGAATTCTTTAATATCACACTGCCATGAACATTTCCTAAAAATAGACAGGAAATTCTTTTTTTCTTTTGTCTACAATGTGTTTCGCTTTTTTTTTTAAAGGAAAGATTGTATTTTAAAAATTCCTATACTTTTTGAAAAAACATCTTGTATCTATGAAAAGAAGAAATTCCTATAAATGTTTTAGAAAATTTCATAATATTAGGGAAATTTGTCTACATTTTTCTATTTTAATTGTTAAATAAAAAAAGCAAACAATTGGATCAAAGTAGTCGTGGGTCCGTCAGTCCCACATAATAAAACACATGGATAACATTTATTCGTAGAAGCATGCGAGTTCGCGTGAATCTAGGTTGCAAGTTCACAAGAATTTTTCCATTTGCCCGGGGACCACTTTGTAAATCTAAATCTGGTATATTTTTTACGACAATCGTAAAAACGTGCTCCTTAACGAAACTGCTCAGATAAAAAAAGCCGGACAAGTTAGCTCGGCCACTTTAAAATTCCCCGCTGAAAATTCGAACTTTATATTCCAAGCCTCCCGCTCATTCCCTCCGCACAAAAAAAGAAAAATTTCGCGCGCACCCATCGTTTTTCCGCGTTCAAAATTGAGTACAGCCCCGCGACAAAGGCCGGGACAAAGCTCGCGATAAAGCGCGCCAGCAGACGAGCAATTTCCTGCCTCCTAGCGCGCGCGCATGCCCCCCGCGGTCGGCGGCCCCTTACCTACGCGTTAAACCGGTTATCATCGAGGCTATCGCGCGGCAGCGTGACACGCGAGCTCGAGGCGTCGCCGCCGAATTCATTTGCGTAGCAAGTGTACTCGGACGCGGCGAGTCCTGCTCTCCGAGACATGCCGGGCTTGAATACGCGACGGTCCGGAGTCGCGTGTGTGCGCGGCTGATTTTTTAGATTTTACGCATACAGCGGAGGTGTAAAAAATCTTCGGGAGTGCGAAGTGAAAGCGAAGGCGAGCGGTAGGTCACGAGATGATTTTTTTGCGATTAGCGCGTGTGAGCTGGATGAAAAATTCATGGGGTACTACTTTTCTTTTTTTGCCGGCGGTCCGTTAGTTTTTATACGCAGCTCTTTGTGTATAATGTAATAAGTAGGCATGAGAGGTATGCGGTAATTTGCTGAAGGATAATGAGGAAGCGTCTTCATGCAAAGTGCATGAAAATAAACAAAAATTTTAAGTAGTCTAAAGGTATAATTCTCTGGCTTAGAGAAATAATGACCTAACTCTATTTTTTCAAAAATTGAGTTTATTACGGTTTTTCAGTTCAGTGGTACCTGTACTCTTTTATAAGACTATTTTAATGACCTTTGATTGCAATGATTACAAGATCTTTTCAACGATTACACGATATTTTTTGTAATCGCAGCGATTATGGAGCACCAATAGCTTTCTTCACCAGCTAACCATTCGGGTCTAAAGGTGGTATAAATAAAACTGAAGCTGTAGACCCATTAGTGGAAAATATATCAAATTCATAGTTCACCTGGCAGTAAATGTACCAACTAATGTTACTCGCTGTACCGAGACCTCATTGCTTTTTAATTTAATGAATTTATCAAAAATGAAAAAGTGGAGTTAATACGTTATTCCCCCAAATCACAGAATTATTCAATAAATTATAACAACGTAAAAAAAACATAGAATAGCCATTTTAAATTGGCATCGAACAAAGGAAATAATAAATTGGTTACCCAACGGCGGTTAGGAAAAAAAGCGAACGTCAACAAAAGGTTATCAAAAGAAAATATATTTGTCAATCTCCAATAACAATACGCACTGCGCACACCCTATTACTTTTCGTCGAAGGGAAAATTTGATTTCGCCGATGGGAGTCAATTAAATAAAATAAAAAATAGGAAAGCAAGATCGAACAGTGGCAAACAATTTTTTTTTTATATATTTCATGTGAAATTTCATCCCGCGCGCGAGAGAGGATCAAACGCATGCCCCGTCATCCTTTGGGCGCGCAGAGCGAATTCATCGCGGGCGCAGCTATCAAAAACTCTATCATCGCCGTGTCGCCGGCGCACGTCAAAGCCAATGCGCCCCGACACTCGTAAATTCCGTACAGCCCTAATAAATGCCGCGGGGGTGGGGAAGAGAGAGACGGAGGGGCAGAGGGGGGGAAGGAGAGAGCTCACTTATTCGTCAAATTCAATTACGCGACGGGACGTCCCGCGGAAATTTAGCGGCTCCCTTATTAGGGCCGCTCGCCCCGGCGATTATGCTCGTAACTGATCGGCCGTATCGCGTGTGCCCGTCGCGTAACAGGTGCGCCGTCGCGACGTTTCTGCCTTATTCTGGCGCGCAGCGGATTCGGGGGGCTGCCAGCTGCGACGACGACGTCGGCTGTTCTTGTATCCTTCGGCCATCGGTAAAAGCTGCGGCGGATTTTATCTTTTTTCTTTTTAAATACACTGGGTACATTTTTTTTATAGATTTTGAACGAGATATGTAGATACGATTAAAGAATTTAGCTGTAAACGTACTTCTACGTTTAGTCTGATGATAAAATTTCGCAGAATACTCAACAATTGTGTATTTATTAGTTTAATAAAGGTATTTTGAAATAAGTTCAAAGATTGATAATAAAATTTACGTACCTTTATTATATATAATCTTTATATTAGTCTGTTGTAAATTTAGCCGCTTATATTTTCACAAATTACTCTTAAAATGTCGGAGACTGAAAAACCACTCGTTTAGAGTGAAAACTGAACCGATTAAACTTCGAATGGTTCCATTTTTC
This sequence comes from Eurytoma adleriae, assembly GCA_900480045.1. Taxonomy (NCBI): domain Eukaryota; kingdom Metazoa; phylum Arthropoda; class Insecta; order Hymenoptera; family Eurytomidae; genus Eurytoma; species Eurytoma adleriae. The sequence continues at coordinate 3,684 of UXGC01001646.1, read as the reverse complement.
TGAAAAAGAGTGATTTTTCCACTAGAATGGAGCGGTTTTTAAAATTTTTCAATTTTCTGTATTATGACAGTAATTAATTTCATTAATTCATCTTGAAACTGAATTGGATGCTTGAATAATTAATTATATCGTGCATTTCATTAAGGAATAAAGTTTTATTCATTTTTTAAAATAAAATAAAATTATAAAGAGCTTTTAAGCTCTGTTCAAAAAGTTTTTACATGATCAAATCATACTGTACTGTACTTGATAAATTAGCTGTCGCTGGACTTGATGATCCCTATTTCAAGTCATAAAATTAAAGCACTGCATAAAATTTTCATCTGTACTCTATTTAATCCTAATACACTTTAAATAAAATAATATACATTCGGATGATGCAGGTTTCTTCAAAGTGATTTCCTAAATTAAAAAAAATCGTGTTCCACATTCAATTACTTTTGATATCACAGTATCTAGATTTTTAAATTTTATGTTATTGTTAAAGTATGAGGCTACATTGATTGCTTTGCAATATCAATGACATACAACAGAATTAATTACTGTAAGGGTATTTAATACCCCGTATATTTCGTAAAATAAATAAAAATGAAATAAATATTTATTTAAACTTTCCACTGCATTCGCTGAACCAAACATACAAATACGGAATGTTCATGTTTTTATTTGATAACGTCGCTCTATTTTCTATCGTTTCACTGACTGCGAGAGCTATCATTTCAATACCGAAGTCACCATGATTATTTTAGTGCCGATCAGTGACGATTACTCCGATCATTTTAACCAACAACTCGACCGAGTCGCCGAATAAACTCGCAATTAGCAGCAACAAAAGCTCGAAAATACACAAACACGACGATTAAGCCGCGAAATTATCTGATTACACAATCGCCGTTACGAAAAGTCGCGCACCTGCGGGCACTCCGAGGCCGCTGGAAAGGAAATAAAAAAAAAGCGCCGCTTATGCACGCCGCTAAATATCCAAAAGCGCGGAAAGTTTCGCCCGTGAAAAGGCCGATCGGCGATAAATCTCGCGCTCTTGTACGCGCGCCGCCGATCTGAACCCACGCGAGCGACAAATTATCGCCGCGACAAAGCCGGACACCGAAGCGTCACAATAGGCGTCTTTTTTTTCGAAAAAAAATTCATAATTCGCGCCGGGTGCGTGTATAGCGGCACAAAAGCGGCGGGAAAAAGTTCTTCTCGCCGAGCGAAGTTCGAGGAACGCGAAAAATTTCGCACAATGGCCGGCGCTGCGCTAAGCTCGCGAGCGCGCGCTAGAGAGCGCCGAGGGGTTTTTTAATTAAAAGCGCTCGCCGCTCGCCCCATTATCCCGCGAATTTACAATGCAGCCGCGAGCCGGCTCACTCTTCTTTGCTGTTTAATTCGCCGATTGCACACCCCGTTAATAAGTAATTATTCTAATTTACTATTTGCAGAATGGAGAGGGATCGTTAAATATTCCGCTGAGTTTTGCGCGCCTCTTTTTTTCGCGACCCGCGCGCACTGAGCATTTTATTTCCAGTTTGGTTTATTTTATGCGCGGCTACTGTATGAAGCTTAGGTGTTTTCATCGAATTCATTATCATAATTAGGGGATTATTTCGACATTTTGTGTAAATAAATTAAATTTTTCCGCATTTTTGTCATCGGATTAATACGTAAATTTTTTATTAAAAAAGCGGAATGAATTATGTTATGAACTGACATCATTTTAATGTAAATTATTTGCAGAATAATCTCCATAAATAATAGAAAATCAGAAAAATAATATCAAATGTTGTACAAATATAAGCATTTGTATATGACAAATCTTTACTTGATAATGTTATTAATAAATAATATTGAATAATGCATTGTATTTTCAATTATTTTTGTGCTAATAAATAAACGATAAATATATAGAATAGAATAGAACAGAAGAGAATAGATTAATTTATTATTGTAAATAAGGTAAAAACTGTCAAATTTTAGAAAAATAATACTAATGAATAAAATAAGTACAATACAGTAAATAAAATATAAACAATTTCAATTGATGGTTCGATGGATATGTAAGTGGATCCTCGCAATTCAAATATTTCAATTTGTTTATAAAGAATTTCACAATAATACTGACCAGTCATTAATTCATAAGCAATACTTGTGTAATATTCAGTCCATAAAATGGAGCATATTTTTTTAGTTCTATTGTTAATAATTTCTGAAATTTTCTTCACAACTATTTTAAACGTAACAAATTCATGAATGCCAAAAAGGGTTTAAATAATTGTTTTTTAGTCATAAATTTTACCTGCAGTTACTTTGCATTCTTTAAACGTGAATTTCATTTTCAATTTAAAAATTTGCATCATTTTTCTGGGAACTCGTTGTACACGCGAAGACTTCAAATTTATTATTCATCCTGACCCTCTGAAACATCTGGTAAAAGTCTCGACTCGTTTTTCAAACCCCAAATCAATCATTACCAAAAAAATGATTTTTTTTAAATTTCGCCGAGGCAGAACGGGGAGACCTGCGTTAGCGGCGGGGGGATAAGGTAGGAAGCGCGCGACCCGCGCGACGGTAAAGAAGCAGGGCCGCGCGCGTAATCGTCTTAACGAAGCGGCGCGGGCGCCGGAGCCAAGCGCCGCGCGGCGCGCCTGATTATTTTTCAGCGCGCGTCTACCTCTCTCGATTAATTGGTATGCCGGGGCTCGCTCGCGCGCCGCTTCGCCCATCCGAACGATCGCCTCGACCCCGTGGCGCGTACGTACGTCCTCTTCCTCTCGGGGCCGTAAAAAAGGCGCCCGTAGACCGGCCGTTATTTCGCCAGTTTCGAGGAAAACAGATGTGCGCTTACTGATTTTATTCCGGAATTGAGACGTTTTTTCCGAGATTGCGAATGTCTTAACGGTTAGTCGTATGTTTATTTTTTAAACGAAATAAAGATAAAGTATTTTTAAACCTTAAATAATATCATCAATAATACTTTTTTATACTTATGTAACAATACACTGCAAGCTTAACAGCAGAAGGTAGAAAAACTAATGTTAGATGAAAGATAATCATCAAATCCTATTGAAAATAGTACAATAAAATAAAAAAATGAGTTATTGTTTCTTTTTAAATGCACTGAATCTTTAACGCTGAAAATAATTCATAAAATCACCGCAAATTTTAAAGCGGCTCACGATGATTCATTGAAAATTGTGTGCAAAATTCCAAGCTAATCTTTAACATTATTATACATACAAAATAAATGCAGAAATTAAAAAACAATATTTTATGGACTTTTTGAGCCTAAATACATTCTTTAATATCAGAAATTGAAAACAAAAATTGTTTATTGCTACAAGGTTTTTCCTTATACACGTTATCAAATCGAACTACATAAAAAATTTTATCGCTTTTTCAAAAAACATTATCGCTTTTTCAAAAAACGATATCGCTTTTTCAAAAAACTTTATCGCTTTTTCTAAAACCACTATCGCTTTTTCAAAAAACGCTATCGCTTTTTCAAAAAACTTTTTCGCTTTTTCAAAAAACGTTATCGCTTTTTCAAACAACGTTATCGCTTTTTCAAAAAACGTTATCGCTTTTTCAAAAAACTTTATCGCTTTTTCAAAAAACGCTATCGCTTTTTCAAAAAACTTTTTCGCTTTTTCAAAAAACGTTATCGCCGCTTTGAAAGAACCAAAAATT
>UXGC01001645.1:0-19184 GCA_900480045.1 Eurytoma adleriae | reverse complement strand
CTAGAATTCAGTGATATTGAGAAAATCTAGGCTGATTCCACCGAGGAACCCGGCAACGATTTTACCAGGGTTGCGTTATTTGACAATAACTCTGCTTTCATAAGTCATAGAAAGTACATCAAGAAAGAAATTTAAAGAAGAGAAAAAGACCAATAATTTGAGAGGCTGTACATTAAAAAATCTCTATTGCTTCAAAAGTTGTCTACAATTAAATATTTGTATCAAAATCGATGTAAAACTGAATTTAGAACAGTTAACATTAATCGTACTCATATTGAATTGTTCATAACTTTTGAAGCAATAGAGATTTTTTAACGCACAGCCTCTCAAATTGTAGGTCTTTTTCCCTTCCTTAATTTGCTTTTTTGGTGTATTTTCTAGGACTTACGAAAGCAGAGTTAATGTCAAATAACATAATGATTGTACATAATGACGTAATGATTTGGCATAAAAAAAGTTGTACTCAAAGTTTTATTCGAATCCCAGTCCCAAACCCCTTACCTCTCCTTATAAGTGTGTCCTTCGATACAGATTGACATTCGTTGTACAAAACTGAGATGTGATTTTGTTCGTTGCGGAAATATGAAATATCTACTCTTTCTCGTTAGGGACATGCAGTACATTCATAAGAGTTAGTTTTACATCCGTTAAAAGAATAGCTTTTCCTGTCTGTCATAAAAATTAAAATTTTTATTGATTTATTGTAACCGTTACTGAGCAGTTTCCAAAAAAATAAGTTCCCACTATAATTTATAACAAATTTTCTCATGCGGTTTCTAGTTAGGTACTGCAGGCAATACATGAATAGTTACTTACTACATTCTAGTCAATCGTTATTGATGCTATTGATTCATCTATAAATATTTGAAGACAGAAGGTAGTTATAGCCCGGGGACAAATTGCAACGAGAACTAAATACTTTTTACTATTGCAAATAACAGTGCCATTCATAGAAACAATGTATTATCGTTTCAATCAGATTGTCAGGATAACGATGGCACGCTAACAATTATCAAAACATTTTTTATATAAAAATGTCTATAACAACACATTTTATTGTGTGTAAATAAATAATTGCCTCACTTGTTTTACTTATTACTAACTCGTGAATTTATTATCCTCCGAATGCAAATAAAAGAAAATACCTTGTGTATTATCATACGTATCAATAAATACGACATTTCTACGATAGCACCTCTCGAAAAAAAAAACACTATTGATGTAAAAATAAGAAAAATTATCGTCATTACTACGATACGTCGACGAAGCCGACAACAGTTTGTCTTTTTTAGGAACCGTCACAGCGAGTGTTGTTAAGTGCTAAAAGCCTTATCCGCCTTTATCTCAATCAAGTCACCTCAAAGGGTGTATACATATATGTATATGTACATGTTTCTCACTTTATCTTTTGGAAAATTCCATTCCTATATTATAGGATATAGTGTAAACGTTATCAATTGAAAGTTTTTTTTATGAAATGGTGTAAACGATATCAATATTGTACGGCTTTCTCTATGATGTATGCATTACATTCTGCTGGTAGTATTTTTCGGATGAAAATATTGAATTGTTTTATAATTCAAAATGTCGATTGATATTGAATTTAATGTAGTATTAAGCGAAAAGCTTTCTATAAATTTTCGCTAAACTTTACCTAATAATTTAAAATGAAAAAATTTATGCTAGGTAAGTTTTACCAATTTACCAATGTGATAGCCAAAGTTTTTAATATATTAGCAAATGAGAGATAAAGTCAAAAACTAAACTTTTATTTTAATTAATTAGCAAACTTTAAGAAGGTAAAAAGTTATTTTTAATATAAGCTTTTTCCTCGTTGTTTATGAAGTATTAGATAATGAGTTAATAAGTAAAAACATATTGAAAAACAAAAAATAAATAATTTTAAAAAATTTCAAATTAATGTAGATTCCATTCATTTTTCTACCTAAAAAATGGTTAAACTGTGGGTCTGGTAAGGACTTCTTGACTCGAGCTAAAGGCAGCTCGACCTAGTAGAATAATTTTTTTATCAATACGTGTTTTTAATTATTAATTATTTTAATTATTTAATTATTTACATTAATTCGCTACTTTTTAATCTTTTACCATCAGCAGACTTTATTTAATATTTTGAATATGTAAAATTAAAGAACAGATTATTTTAATCGCGCACTTTTAAGCTTAAAATGAAAACTTTGCCTTTTTCCCCTTTAAAACCCATACTACAGACGGCGAAAATTAGCTTTGACAGCAAAACTTTCCTCTCGCCGTCGCAGCAAAGAGTCAAAGTACATTTCGCATGCAAATACACTTTTCCTTACTCGGCGTTTTAGGTACCGACGTTAGAATTCAGATTACCTCGCTTAATTCTCGAATAAAAAGGGGCTGCGGCCGAAGCTTTCCTTAAATAAAGAATGAGTCCGGCGAGCCGCTCCGAGGAAAGACGTCGGGGCAGGATAGAAGCTCCAGCCTCGATTGCGCCGTGCCGGGACGATCCGGAGTTTAAGAAACGCTCGTTGAGTGATCTGCAACACAAAAGCCCGGCATTTCCTATTTTAATATATACAAGCAAACGTTTGGCAGCGAGCCTAAACCAGCTATGTGGTGCAATATTTATTAGGCTCTAAAACCTATTGGATGCGCTGTAAACGTGACTTTCCCTCCCCCTTAATTTACCTCGTATTTCATAAGAGCTAAAAATCAATGTTTCACTTTAAATTTTCCCATACTTCAAAGAAATGTTCGTTTGACTATTTAATTGCTCTTTTATAATCCAGTAAATATTAATATGTTACGGTTAAAGGTAGACTGTGGTCAAAAGGCTAAATCCTGTTATTTTAAATTTATTATTTTCAGAATTATTTTATTGCGTTATAAATGTTAAAATACTGTTTTTGTGGAAATTTTAATATGAAATACTAAATATTGCTGAAGTCATTTTAAACAAAGTAGCAAAATCACAGAATCTATCAACACTCGACTGAAATTATTAATTTATTGTTTAATTTTTATTAAAAATATTAGTTATATCATTATGTCTAATTGATGCGCTATAAAATATGAAAAAAAATAATTTAGAGAAAATAAAGTTAAAAATACATCCCTGGTAGAAAATTCACCATAAATTGACCATAACTGGCCAATAAAGAAGGCAATTAACCATAAATTAACAAATTTATGATTAATTTTCTACCAGGGATCGTTTTTAAAAAATAGACATTTTTACGATTAAGTTTCTGTCTATTTTATTTCATAGGTGCAAACAAAATAATTTCACTTTCTACTGATGTTTTTGGATAAATTAACTTAAAAAAATTATTCTTTGAACATTTTTTACTTCACTTTACTCTTAAAAGGTTGAATGAAAGAAATTTGATTAGATATTTTTAGGTACATATAACTTTGTACAAATTGTTATTATAAAAATTCTAACTGTAGTCTGAATTAAATGAAGTGGAAAAATGCGGGGTAGCATAGAAGTTCCGGACAAAAGATTTATTTTCGAAGGAGAAACCGTTCTATAGAAAGGAAAGCAGCATTTTTCTTATTTTAGTATTTTTTTAATATTAAAGAAAATAATGTTTTTTATATTTATGCAGTTGAAAAAATACAATTTATTAAAAAGTTATACACGGTTATAAAAGATCTACTAAATATTGCAATAGGAAATTTAAATGTTTTCACAGGCTAGTAAAAATTGTTAAATTTTTAGTAAATTTTGTAAGCAAAAGTATAGTAAAATTAAAAAAAAAACTATTGAAATTTTTTTAGTAACAACAATTAAAATTGCGTATTGCCATTTTTAATAGAGTATTTTTCTCTGTGTATACTAAATACTTAATTTGCATTCCCTTTTTGTTCTTTCGTCATTTTATTTTTCCACCTGCTCCACATTTTGCCTCTTATTAAATACTGATCGATACTCGTTTGCGTTTTTTTTTCTTTTTATTTATTGATTGATGAAAAAATATTAAATCTTTTTCAATAAAATAAGAGCCACTCGCTTTTTAGTGCTTTTTAATCCTTTGAATTTGCTACGGGAGCGAAAATGCGAAAAAATAACGCAGACAAAGTGTAAAAAATTAATAGATTTTTGAGGGGGTTGAAAAGTTTCGAATCATAAAGTGAATAAATAGAATTGGGTCAGATAAAAATGAACCGAGCTCCAACAGTGAAAGAGAAATATACCCTAAAATTTAACTAAACAGTTGCTTTTTATGTCAACGTCGTTGTGTGCGGCGCAATACTAGAGGGAAAACTAAGTTATACGCCACACCTTAAACTAACATACGTCAGTACTTTTCTAAAAGTTTCCATCATATAAACGCATTAAATATTATTTCTTTATTCTTTACTTTAATTTTAAGCCAGATTCGAGCAAAGTGGAAAGTACAATAATTAATTTCGATATTATTTCAATTTATACACGATTTAATTATAATAAAACGAATTTGATCAATTGCGGACGGTGAAATAGATTAATGTTATTGAAACATTGTTTTACTCGGTATGCTGATAATAATTTCAATTTTAGATTTAATTTCATTCTACTTATTAGTTTTGCTTTTGTGCTCGCACAAATAATTCATCATTGCATTCGATATATAAATATTAATAATTAAGGTAAAATTATGAGAATAACAATAATGTATACATATATATTATTGCATGAAATTTAATTTACTAATAAATAAACATTAAGAATACCTGTATGAAAACATTTCTAATAATTTTATGAAACACACACACACACACACACAAACACACATACATACACAGACACGTATTTGAGCTCCCAATGCTTTCAAACAAGTTTTTACGAAGTTTAAACAAAACTCAAAATTTTACCATTAAAAAGCTTCCTCTATGAGGAAGCAAAAAGAGATGAAATTTTAAACTACAATTTAAAATATACATTTAAATTCATGAAATTATAATAAAATCAAAGAAATATGTTCTTATTTAAAAAAAATGAAAAAAAAAACGATGCAAATATAAATTTACTATTCGAACATTTCTAGACCGTAGTGGCCGACATTCACGTGGTCAAAGACGAATTAAAAATATTAAATGCGAGACATAAAATATCAAATCTGAAGGCGAATAAAAAAAGTGTTTTAAGATTCTTGAAATTTTTTCGCCATTGTCAGCTTTCAGCGATGTAAGAGGCAGAAAATTCGACGACGGGAAGTAAGGGATGAAAGGTGCGATAGCCGTTCGCTCCAGCCGTGCCCCACGGTTAATGTATCGGCTATAAGTACAGTCAGTGCCAACGATTAATTTCACAACAGAATATCGCTATTTTCATTTTAATAGAATTAGTTTTTTATGTGAGGCATGTTGCCAGGAAAAATTCAATCTATTGTGATAAAAACTGAATAAGTATGTAGTAACTGTATATGTACTTAGTGTGTGTGTGTGTGTGTGTGTGTGTGTGTATATACTGAGAAAAAAGCTTATTGTTACTAAAGAAATCTTACTTGATTCAAGTAACATTTAATTTATTCAAGTAGTTCTTTAGTAACAATAAATTTTTTTCTCAGTGTAGTAAAATAATTTCACTTTTTTCAAAAGTTAGTTAACAATCCTTATTTGAATAATATCAATGAACTTTGATGTTTTTCATTGCAAAATTCGTAAATTACGCATCTTATTCAACTAACATAATATGAATGTACACATTTCAAGGGAGAATATACCCAATACTTATTGAAAGAATTAATTCAATGAATCCTAATTGATGAAATGTAGATAATCGCGAATACTTTATCGCGAGTATGGTTCCCTCACTCACCGCAAGATGGACGCGTCGAATTCTGCATCTGAACATAGATTCGGTACTGCACGTGCATAAATATCCACCGTAAGAAAATTTAGGAGGCTTTGAAGATTCCAAAGCTGCCGAAGAAAATGTGATTCAAGAAAATACAAAAGCTGGCTAAGGAGTGGTCTAGCTTAAAAAACGAACACAGTGAAAGTATGTGCAGATTTCAATTCAAATTTACAACATAAGATGACATAGTTTTCTTACAATTAATATGTGTCTAAACACATTAAAAATACAAAACAAATAATGTTCAATTAAAGCTGAATACGCCGCACAGTTCGGATACCACTTTCGTAACTTCTGTACAAAGAATTTGAATTGAAATCTGATATATCGAACAGTTCCTTCAGACTATTTTCAAATTGTAATTCTTTCATTAATTGCTCCTCACTGCACATATCTTCACTGTGTTGGTTTTTTAACTTATCCCACTCCTTAGTCAGTTTTTGTATTTTCTTAAAGCACATCTTCTCCGGCAGCTTTGGAATCTTCAGAGCCTCCCAAAACTCAAAATATCACTACTTATCGGCAGATTTTCTTCCGGAAGCTCCGCGAGCTCTCCCGGAAGGTATACTCGGAAAGAAATGTGGTACTTCCAGAACTCCGAGATTGCTGGAGTTAATGAAATTCACTGTTATGTATTGGTAGAGCATTAGCTTGGATTTAACGTTTGTTAAAATTCGACTTCCGTCAACTCGAGGACCCATTGCATAGTTTAACTCCGGCTTGGAACTCTCAGAGGTCCAAGTTCGAGTTGTCACTGTTTACTACGCCTCTAAGCCACGCCCTTATCGGCCCCATCCCCTCTTCTCGAATTGCGAACCTTAAGCTTGGACCTCTCAGAGGTCCAACGTCCAGTTGGGGGAACGCTAGGCAAAACTCAACCTATATCCGAGATGTATGGTTATTCTGCATGTCTAACGTATAGAATTGAACGAACTCGGAGATTTATTGACCCTACAAAAATCCAATATTGAACTTTTCTGATACCACATTTCTTTCCGTGTAGAAGTACATCGTTTTCTATTAAGATATCAATGCAAATTACTCTTCTAACTTTTAAAAGTTGAAGGACATTAAATTAGTGTGTTGCAAAATAGAAATTTAAACAGGTAGACCAAAAGTATAATATACTATGAAGCCCATTATGATTAATAGAAATGTTCTTTACCACAATATCCGATGGTTAAAAAGCGCGCCGTTTTGCCAACATTCTGCAGAATAGATTTTTCTCCTTGTTCATATAGCCTCCAATCTTGCATTATTTTTTCGTAAAGATACTGGAGCTACAATTTGATTTTTCTTTAAACGTAACTATGGCAATATTTAGAGTGCAACTAACCTTCGCTTCAGCAACAAAAGTCGTGATATATTTTGCAATGACCGCTTGAAAATAGAAGAATCCGGTAATATTTTCAATTACAATCAACGAATTTTTTCCCCATTCTTCGAACATCCGTATAATCTACATTTAACAGGCTATTGTTATTTTGAAAAATTTTCAAGTGCACATGCAGGCTGAATGATTTTTTTACAGTGCATGACTATACATATTTTGAAATAGTCCAAGAAGTTGATATGGAATTATATCTTGATATAATTATAAGTTAAAAATATGCTACCCTGGTAGAAACAGTCATCAACGACACTGAAAAAATGTAAGTTGGAGTGGTTTCAAAAGCAAGTTCGCGTAGTTTACATACGTCTAGGAAGCTGCAATAGGTTTTGTTATGGTAAGCCAAAACAGTCTATCTTTCAGGCTGTTGCAACCCGGGTGCTATCACACCTCTAGTGATTGTTCATTGATGACACGGGTTGCACGGGTAGAAGCAGTGAGCTGGTTAAATAGGCAGAACAATGGACCAACCAATAAGCAAAAATTTGATCAACAGTTTAACCAGTATCTGGTGGTAAACACGGCTTATTTCGTGACGAAATAATCCTAGTTGCTGTGGACCATCGAATTTTGAATATTAAAAACCACGAAAAATAGTAGATTATGCACCTAGGGAGTAAAAGTAAATAATGTCGTAGATCACATATAATTATACGCCCGAGACGAAGGCTTGGTGTATATACTATATTTTGCACGAGGGGCGTTAAATGCGTACCTTGGTTACCGACTGCTGGGTGCAAAGTACGCAGTTTACGCGCCGTATGTAAAAAAAGGCAATTTATATAAGTATTATTCAAATATAAATAATTTTATTCCTAACTGCACCAGATTCTTTTTATTATTTTTTACAACTGCACCATTTTTACGAATTAATATTTCTTTTTAATTATCGTTACTTTATCAACCGTTAGACAATATTTTTGTTATTCATTGACTTAAAGAATTGACTAACAGTTAATAGGTAAGCCATTTTAGTTGGATTATTTTCTACCAGGGTACTTAACTTTGTATATCGATTAACTATAACAGCTCTGTAATTTTTTATTTCATCTCTAAGTATCGGTATACCGATTCCTAGAAATCGGACACCGGCAAGTTACCACATTAGTAAACTCCTTAAATCATAAACTTATAAGATACAACGAATATTTATCTACTCAAATATTCATTGCAAAAACCATAAAATTAATTAAAAATAACGATTTATTTGTATTATTTTACCTGCGGAATCATCATAGTGTGGACAGCAGTTAAAATAAATATCCTTATTGAAATCTTCGTGTACTTGTTTTGGCTGGGCCAAATTCCAGCAGCCTTCATCATTACCGTATTTATTTTCCAGTATGGGTTAGAAGTCATATCTTCCATACTCATCGTTAATGTGATCGCATTACCTTGCAGTTTTAAAATGTTGAAAATACTTTTTATTTTAATTTTTAACGTAGCTTAATACTTTAGAAATCATTTACTTAATTCGTAGCAGTTCCTAGAATTTTTATAAAAGTAAAAATTAAAAAAAAAACAAGAAAAAAATATACTTTCAAAGCAATTACATCTGTTCGAGTTTAAGGCCCACGTAAGAACGAATAATTTTTTTCCTCACACTGAGGCGTTTTCTTCTTCGTTTCTAGAAGTTCTGATTTGATTATTACAGTTATCTGCTATTGTCATCACGGACGACAGTTGCATTTCATTGCTTATAAATTATTCACGTATCGATTTGGATCTATAATGTATGAATCGTATATTTCTCCTTTGTGCAAAATTATGAGCAATTGATTTTTTTATTTCGTAGCGTATATTTTTCTCGAGCATTCTTCATCTTTAATATTTTATTTCAAATTATTTAAGAATGATTGTGTTTAAGATTCTAAGAAACGATTTAAGCTATTACGCAATTTTCTACCAAGATCATATTATTTTAGCGAATGACAGATTTCATTCGTATTTTAAATTGATACTCTCAAATGTAACCATTGATTGAAATTCGTCATTCTTCTTTTAATAAAAGTGTATTATTATTTTAATAGTCATCATAAATGTGCACTTTCTTCTTTATTTTCATGTTTCAAATAACTAGATAAATTTCACTGGATCTAGTCATCCTGTAATACTGTTATTGTCTTTAAACGTAACCTTCAATCTCCTCTTCAATTATAATTTTAAGATTAATGCAAGCATCAAAGGGCATCTCTTAATTAGATGAGACTTACATTTATCACAACCTCAAATCCAGCAGCTTTACGTGAGCATCGGTACCCTGCTAATTCTTCCTTATAATCAATTAGGATCGCTTCCTTGCTACCTTTGATTGATCAATCAATTCTAGATAGCCTCTTGTTCATAGTGTTCCGATCCCCTCTCTTCGCAAACTAGCCAGCACGCATTCGATTTGAAACCTTCATTGAATAGAGGAGTGCATACTTTTTCACTCCCTCCATTACTCCAGTAGCAGCGTAGTCGTGTACGACTCAGTATTGGTCTGACCTGCACGGAACATGATCACTTGTGCACCGTTTATACAATTTACGTTGCCGTAGTCAGCCGTACCAGTACTACTTTAAAGCTACACTAGTCTGAATCTTCCTCTACTGGATTTATTTTTGATTTCAGAAGAAGCATCCTTCGGTAAAAACAGGCAGCTGCAAGCTAAGTTATAATTAAAATTTAATATTTAATTATTTTTAAGTTTCAACCTACAAAGGTATTACTAATCTGGCGATCTCTTCGTTATATATGAATATGCAAGTATATCGTTGAAATGTCACTGAAACATGTTGTTGAGTTCCACAGGATAATAACATTATTACCCTGATGAAACTGCAATCTTTTGAATACTTTGTAATATAGAGATGGTACTCGTGTAGTACCACTATGATGATATTGTGATACATCTGTGATAAATCACAAATTTTTCTGCAGCTACCCTTGTGGAAATTTTGTATAGTTTATGAGTACAAACTATCCAGTGTTGAAAGTCACTGGATAGATAGTGTCTCGTTTTACTGTCCATATTTCGATCCTAAATGTAAAAATTTTTTAAATCTATTTTCAACATTTTTAATGTATAAAAAAATAGCCACTTACTTCCGATAAAAAGGTGGAAAATCAGTGTTAATTCTTTGCGCATTTGCATTTCCAAGTTATTCTAAAAATTTTTAATATTTAATTTACAATTGGGTCTTTATATCCATCCAATAGAATATTGAAAAATAATCGATACGTATTTTCTCTTTTTTGAATTTAATGTTTATCAACGAATATATGATTAAAAATCTCTATGAATGTGGCGTTACCCGGATTTTCAAAACACAATATTTCTGCTAATAATCATGCAATTGAAAAAAGAAAAAATAAGTGTCGATTCTTTTTCAATATTCTGTCACACAAAACGAAATTAAAACCCGGTTAAATTAAATTTTAAAATACTTGAAAAAAAAATTTTAAAATAATTGAATTGGCATGAGGCTTCCTCAAATAGAATTTGTTGTTACCATTTAATAAACGTTATATTGTTCTACTTAAGTAATTAAAGTAATTTATATTTTCATGGTGTACTTTATTGAAAAAATAAGTGCGTTATTGTTTTTTTCTTTTCATTATTAATTTTTATCTCAGCTGTTAAACTTATAGGACTAGCTTTTAATGGTTATGACGAATCAGCTTTTTCTAAATTATTCTATGCATATACGTCGTTATTTTGCACACTCACACTTGCTCTAAATTAACATTTTTTCACTCAAGTTGTTTTGAAACAATCGAAGGTAACAACAAAACAAAGCTGCAAACCAAATTTTGCTCAAAAATAATCTTTTTTGCGCAAGATATCGTGGAACAAAAAAAAGCAAAATAAACACAAGTTTGGTTTTCTCGTAACCAGCCCAAGGAAACAGGCTGAGTTTGGAACTCATTCGAGGAAACACTAAAACAAAGTTGCAAACTAATTTTCGCAGATAAATAATCATTTTTACTCAACACAAAAGTTAATTTTCTCGAAAAATAATCCTTAAAATAACTTAAATAAAAGTAGTTTTAAATAACGCTTATAATACATATGATTCTATAAAAAATTTAAATGTAATAGTAACATTTTTCTTTTTTTAAATGCAGATAATTGAAAAATCTACAACAATGGAATTAATTAAAATGTTTAACATATGAAATTAACATAAAAAATGAAAATAATAATAGATGAAAACTAATAGTATATTATGCACCTAGGGCTTAAGTGGTTCTTTTTAGACCGAGTGTAGAGTTTGCAGTACGAGTCGAAGTCGAGCTAGCACAATACGAAAAGCGAGTGCGCTCTGTTAGACGAGTGCAAACACATGAGGTCAAAAAGACCCCATATTTTTTCAAAAGTATATTTTTTTAATGCCTAGTATAACTGTTGAATTCTACAAATAAAAATATTCATTTCTTAAAAATTAAAAATTCTATTAAAAGATAGGGAAATAATCAGGAGAAAATCAATTACTCTAGCGGTAAGAAAATGGAAAATGCATCGTTTTACCATAGATGTAGGTAGCAAATTCACGATTCAGTAATTGATTGAAGAAAATTGATTATCCGAGAAAATAAGTAGTATATGTAAGGAAAGGAAAAACAGGGATAGAAAGACAGGTAGAAGTAACGACATCTGTTGTAAGCTTCTTAAACCTTTACCCGTTTAATCGATAAACTAACTTTTCCTAAATACCGCAAGATGGACCAACTATACCTCTTCGATCTACTCAAGCAACATCAATATAAATTCACTTTTCAAATAAATTTAAAGTTAACAGTGCAAAAGCAAAGTATATCAGTTAAAATAAGTTTTGATTCGATAAATTAATCATTTAATGAAATATTTTAGAAGTATAAATTAAATATTCAACTTTCTAAACATTTTATGCTTATAAAATAATATAAATCTCGTATGCTTATAAAATACGATAAATTAAGTTTAAATTCAATACTTCCCATTTGTTTATAAGTTGGTACATATTTTAAATATACTTTTAATTTCAATTCTAAGAATTTATTTTTTTTCAATACATTTAAAGCCTAATATTACAAATCGATACCAACGTTTCATTTTGCACTTTTAACCACTTAAACACATCTAAATTTCGTTGCTTTTTGTACTGTTTAACAACTCTTTCAAAGTTGGTTCATTAGCGAGTACTGCGCTCTTTTATGCAGTTTTATTCAAGTAGCTGCACACATACGGTGATTGTTTTGCTCTTCAAACTTCACTGATTGTAGCATACAAAGTTTACGGTCA
This sequence comes from Eurytoma adleriae, assembly GCA_900480045.1. Taxonomy (NCBI): domain Eukaryota; kingdom Metazoa; phylum Arthropoda; class Insecta; order Hymenoptera; family Eurytomidae; genus Eurytoma; species Eurytoma adleriae. The sequence goes on along the minus strand of UXGC01001645.1, from coordinate 6,695 downwards.
GAATTGCAGGTTAACATTCGTATTATAAAATATCATGTTTTAGGCAACAAAAACACTAAAATATAAATGTCAAAAGGTAAAACTGTAAATTAAAAGAAGACTACGCCTACAACTAATTTTTATGCACAGTACTAACAATAAGTAGGAAAGATTAAGAACTGCGGGTCATGGATTTTTTTGAAATTTTACGAGTAAAATAAGTTATTTCTCCAATATATAATTTAATTAGTAACTACTTTATCATGTAAAAATGGCATATATACTTAAGAGCAATTGCCTCTTTCCTTCAATTATTTTTATTCCCTTTTTATGGGAAAAACAATTGACCAATGACAATGGCACACATGGCGTGAAAACTTTTTGGCACAATCAAACCGTAGAGCAGCTCTTTCCCGCTCGTGAATCTGTGGCCTTTGGGCGCGAGCCAATCTTCGATTCGCCGACCGTGACCCGAAGTGATTATCCTCCGCATCTGGTCAGACGTAATTCTTCCGGAAATTGTCGGACAGTGGCTCGGAAACGGGCCGCCCAGAGAGACATATCCAATAATCGAGGCGTGCGATAGAAACCGATCTTAACGAGCCATTATGCTAATTCCACTGCTCGAACGGCGTAATCAAGGTGTCACTAACCCGTCGCGTGATTTAGTAAACGCGTCGTTGTCGTTGCTCATTTACAGATCATTTGAGCGCTTGGTTAGATTCGAATGAAAATTAATTTGCGAATTAATCAAATTTACGTGTGCAACGGTTCATTACGAATTGATAAGGTAATTTCAAGTTGATTAATTTACACGTAGGCAACAACAATTCTTCCTTCTTGAAACTTAAATTTTTACATAGAATATCCATTGAATTTGTACATAAGTTTTGAAAAACACTTTTTAAGGATACCACGGTCGTCCTCATTATTGATGTCATAGATATCGTAATTGTCATTGCAGTCCTGAGTACAGTTCGCAGTTTCTAATTTATAGGGAATATTTAATAAATCACCATTTCCATGAAAATCGAAGCGCGTAGATGCATGTATGTGGATAAATAAGTTGTAACAAATTTCGTATCTGTCAAGAAAAATCAATTTTATGTTGTCGTCGTTATCAATGTTTTACATTGTTGTCCTTTGTATAGTTCACCTCTTTTATCTTGTGGATAAATTTTAATAAATCACCACTGTACATCTGATTTGTCATGTATAACTGAGGAGGTAAAAAATGACATGGGCGAACCCCTTGAACCAAGTAAGTCTTTATTTTCACTGATAGTTAGCGATTAGAGAGTGGAAAGACTTAAATAAGACTCCACGAGATCATCCCAGTAATTGTTATCTCCTCGCCATTACATAAAGGCATCTATGCACAAAGTTCGTAAATGTCCGTTATAATAAGGACTTACATATTTATCATCGTTATCGTCTTTTCCATTGCATGGTTGTGAGTTATAATAAGGACTTACATATTTATCATCATTATCGTCTTTGGTTGTGAGTACGTCATCGTCGTGATCCTTTGTATCCGTTTTTCCTCATCAGTCTTTTAATGCTATTTTAATAAGTCATAATTACGAGGTCAGTGTGGATGAATGATTAAGTAAAATAAAATCTACAGGAAGCACAAAACTTCAAAGATGTACATAATTATTAACGTACAAAATTATAATCTTGTATAACCTTTTTTATATTTACTCAATCCGTGTTGATTATTTTTCAATATTCTATCAGAAGGATATAATGAAATTCAACAAAAGTTTTCTTGCAAAGACCCAATTGTCACTTTCCAGAATTGAACTGCATGACAAACTTGTAAAGCTCAATTAAAGTACGCAAAATGAACTAGATGTTATAAGGGAGAATCCATCCATGTAATAAAATCACATGTACAACACTGTAATAAAAAAGTAACATAAATTAAATTTCCACCAGGGCAGAATGAAAAACGGCGCTCAACAAATTAATAACCGTCAGGAAAATGCACAAAACCATTCGAAGCGCGCAAGGAATCCCTCATACTTGATGGCGGCGCGGCGTCGACACCACGGGACGAGCATCGCGATGTGCACAAGTGCAAAACAATGCGGGAGACGATACAAAAGCCCGCCACAATGGGAGGCGTCGGCGTACGTCATCTCTCGAAAAAATTTAATGAAAAAAGAGAGAGGGCGCCGAAGCAACAGGGTTGCGCGCCTGCCTGATCCTTCCACTCGGGAGGCGCGGAATCGAGTACACCGGGGGTGCCAAATGAGGGAGGGACTGGAGCTATGATTCCAGGGGTAAGTTTTTGTTTCATTTTTCTACGCGAGGATGATTTTCTTTCACAGACGGAGAGAGACGGTTATAGTGTTGCCGGAGGCGTGGTTACTCGAGTGGTGTAAGCTTTTGAAGTCATTTGCAATTGTGAGCCTTTCAATTCAGATTTAAAGTGAAGAATTTTGATCATATTGTAAAGAATCTTATAAGTAAATTTATAATATATTGTGAATATTTATTTAAATGTATCTTTTAAACGTAATTTATTAATTCTAGGTTCAGAGACGATGAAAGGCGAACTATTTATTTTAATGCAAAAAAGTGGACAACAATTATACCCACCGCAAACCAAGTAACATTTTATGATTTTATCAAAAAAGAAGTAGAAAAACTAAGAAAATTGACAAGAATAGAGATTTCAAGACTCTTTAGAACCAGAGAAAATCCGATTTGAACTGTAAAAATGGCTTATTTTTAAAATACTCCTGGCGACTAAATAATTCATCTTCGTACTTCAGATTAAAGATATCAATTTTAATGTACTTAATAAAAAGATTTGTGGTGTGGAATTATAGGTAATTTCTAAGAAAATTGTCATCATATAAACCAGATTTTAACGTAATTCGAGTTGTCTCCATCCTTTAAACTGCCAGTAACATTTTGTAATTATATTATGAATATTTGGAAAAAAATGAAAGAGTTTTAACTAATTAATTTTTTACAATGGAAATTTCAAAATTAATTGTTTACTCATGTTTAATCTACCCTCAAATTCAACTATGGAAATCCTCATTGACCAACTCAAGAAGTCAGTTATTCCGATCAGAGAGGACGCTGGCTTCCACGTTTTAGTTACACAGATTAACAACTTCAGTACAATCTCCAAAATTTATTTCCGCGTATGTATAATTAAAATCGAATATTTGCATGCGAAGCAGCAAAAAAGAGAATAAAAATATGTAATTAAAAACACTACAAAATTCAACGCAATTTATTTCGCCGAACACTGAACTAATTAAAAATTCTTCAGGATCCTGAAAAATATCAAAACAAAAGATTCCTCTGACAAAACGGGTAAACTCTCGCTTACACTCGAGCATCGCGTCACTCTTTGAACGGCATGAAAAATTCAATAAAATCTCGTTTAAACAATCGCGAAACCGAGCGGATAATCAAATAAATCGTTTAAAGAAACGAGCGAGCTGAGCGTCGGTACCCTACTTTTACGCAGCGAAGCGTTGCGAAAAAAAAAGAAGAGCGACTCTTCACGATCGGCCAAAAAGAATAGGAAATCAGGAGCCGTCATCCGCGCGCCCCGAAGCCACCAGTTTCCTCCTTCATTCCGCCCGGCAGAGCCGCGCAGCTTCCTCTCTGTTCACCCTACTCTCTCTCTCTCTCTCTCTCTCTCTCTCTCTCTCGCTTACTCTCTCTCTCTCTTTCTCTTTCGACGCCGACGCCGGTTATCGACCGGCTCCGGCGGCGCGCCGGTCCCCCATTTTTCCACCCTTCCTCCTCCCCCCATCAGGACTTCGCTCCACGGATTAGCGGCCGAGTGTCATTCTCGCGGGACGCCGCCAGGCCTTTTGATCTCGTGCGGAAATGCCTGGAATCGTTGCGGTGCTTCGTTTTTTCCTCGTCTCCTGCTTTTTTTATGGGAGGATGATCGTTTAGGAGCGAGGGATTTTCATCGGATCTTGAGTCTCGATGATTTGTTGGGACTATTGTACGAGTTGAGCATTCGAATTGTCCGTGCGGATCCAAGGGGTATAGATTCTCGTTAAGTACGAAAATTTCTAAATTTATTGGGTCTGCGAAATGCGGGCGGTGTATTTATTTGAAATATTGTTGCACTATACTAGCTTTAACATAATTAGGATATTTTTGGGTTCAGTTTGAAAGGTTAAATTGATTTTTTTATAACTTTATATTAACTATAGGTTAATTAAAATCAAACTGTAAAATTTGTAAAAATTCCTTTTAATAATAAATCTGAAATAGCGAAATCTAAACTTTTTAGTGAAAAAAATATTTAGATGAAGCTTTGATACTTTTAAAAATAAAATTATATTCATAAAACTTTTGTCTGAAAATTACGCCTCTCCTACGCTTTGAAACGTTTAATCATCGTCCTCAATAAAAACTGCACAAAGTATAAAAGACCCCTTTAATTAAAAATTTTCAATAAAAAGTTGTCACACCTTCAGCGCGAGATGGAGCGAATTGAGTCGCCGGTTTAACGAGCAAAATTTTTCCAGTAATTAAAAATTAAAGCGAAAATTATCTCAAGCTAAAGCCACGGATCGAACTTTCGATCCAAAGTGGCCCTCGAAACGTCTCGAAGTGAAAAAAAAAATTGTCCACTCGATTCTCGGCCTACCTCATTTACTCTTATTACACCCATCACGGTAAAACTTTTATGAGGTCTGGGCAAACGAATCCAGTTACCCTGTGGTGCAAAGTCGAGGGCTGGTATGCTGTGCCTTTGAAAAATTCGATTTCGTAGCATTGGCGCTTGAGTTACGAGTGACGCCGCCGGAAAGAATCGCTTCCGCGTGCGACGGAAGCCACGTGCGGCTTCTAATTCGGTCGGCGTAGATTTATCAAGCGCTCGCCGACGTCTCATTTGAATTTCAGTTAGAGCAATTTTTTAAGAACAATTTATGTTGCGATTCTGATTTTAGCATATTTATATTTATTTAAACTCATTTCAAAATAAATTTTTTAAATGTATTCTTCAACTAAATGCATGAGAAATGATAACTGTAATAAGGCATAGAAATCCTTTTTTACGTACATACTATACTTTTCAACTATTTTTATTCAGTTTCTACTAGGTATTATTCCACATCATTTATTTACTTCATATATTCATCTAAACAACTTGCAATTTCGAATGAACAATATAGTTCCGTTAACTATATCACCTTGACACACTTAAAAACCTCGTCATTCAATTCGGCATAAGGTAAGGCAACTTTTTAAAAAAGAAAAGAAAAAAAACGGAGCACCGGGATGCTCGTGAGAGATGCACAAAAGAGGCAAAAGCGAAAGTGCAGAAGGAGAATAGCATACGAGGCTCCCCGCGTCCGTGCACGTGCCATTTTCAATCGTGGCCCAGCGACAAAGCCTGAAAAGTGCGACGCGCTCATCTTTTTTGTGTGCGTCTCTGCATTATGCAATGGCATACTGTGCCCGCGGGAGACTCGTTAGGGATGTCGAAGGAGGTCGCGGGAATCTCCCTCCTTTTGTGGCCGCTTATCTCGGTCCACCATTGTGTGCTCGCGCATTTTGTCGCAGCGTCGCTTTATCGGTGGTTACCGGATTACGAGAGTGTAAACGAGATGCGGTTTCTGGGATGATGTAGTTTTATGGTGTCCGGGCGCCTCGTTCCTTTGTATGGTATGCATGACAATAGGTTTAAAGTTATAAGTAATCTTTATAGTTTGCATTACACTGTTTTACTGAGGAATATGAAGATGTATTGGAAGGATGGAAATCTACAACAACTCAGCCTCAAAAAGATACGGGTTCAACAACGACAGGATTTATTATTGGACAGAAACACGAAAATTATGTGATAAAATGTGAACGGATCTGATTTTCAGACTAAAAAATTAATCCTAACTTTTATGAGAGCCCTTACTTTTTATAATAAATGTTCACCCGATGCCTAATGGATAAAATGATAGTTATTGTATAAGACAATGCTAACCGCGAATACAAAACTGTTACTAAGAAAGTAACCAACCCAAGGTCGACGCACTTTGTTAACAGAAGGCTACGGATACCACCACTAATTGCAGTACCACCTTGGAGCGTCCCAGCAACTGCAGCTTGAATAGGAGAAGTTCTGTAGTTAAAGTATCGCCATGGATGACTGAAGTGAAAATATGGCCATGGAATGTACCATCCTCTAACACAAACCCATGATCGACGTAGCTTGTCAACAGAAGGCTATACGCATTCCAACTAGCTACAGTAACACCACGGACGATCTCAGCAGCTGCAGCTTGCATAGGAGGGGTACATTAGCTAAAGTATGGCCATGGAATGTACGGTAGTGAATATACGGACATGTATTCTAGCACCCACTAACAAAATCCCATGATCCACGTATTTTGTTAATAGAAGGCTATACGCATTCCAAGTAGCTATAGCAACAACACGGACGGATCCAGCACCTGCACCTTGAACAGAGGAGGTACATCAGCTAATGTATGGTCATGGTTTATACCGCAGCGAAAAAATGGCGATGGAATCCACCACCCGCTAACACAAACCCATGATCTACATAACTGGTCAACAGAAGGCTATGCGCACTTCAACTAGCTCTAGTAACACCACGGTCCCACCAGCTGCAGCTTGAATAGGAGAGGTTCCGTAGTTAAAGTAGGGCCATGGAATGTACCGCAGAGAAACTATGGTCATGAAATCTACCACCCGCTAACTCA
>UXGC01001644.1:0-19198 GCA_900480045.1 Eurytoma adleriae | reverse complement strand
AAATTACTATACTGTTTTGTAACACAGGGACAGACTCGACAAATCCAAAATTTTACTACACAGTATAGTAAAATTTACCAAACTAACATTAATTTTTACTAGACTTATAGTAAAAATTATTATAAGTTCAGCAAAATTTACTGTAAGGTTAGCAATTAGATTTGTCGAGTCTGTTTCTGCGTTACAAAACAGTATAGTAATTTTTACTAGGACTTTTATCTCCGTGTGCAAGCGATAATTCAGGAATCTCCCGTGAAAATAACAAAAGTAGCTTAGCGGTATAAATATCGCGTTACATATTTTACGAAAGACGGAGGACGAGGCTCACTTTCTTAACTAATAACAAGTTTGAGCGGTTTATTGGCTTCGAACATGCAACTAAGGGCAAAATCTTCCAATCCCCGGGGAATAAGTAGTGTGAGTCGGGCTCAAAACAGACGAGCCGGTCTTTCGTGCGGCGCTGCTGTGATTTAAGTCTAAAAGACGCGCGCAGGACTTTGCAACAGTTTTACTGAATTAGGTCCATATGAATATTACATTTCGTGAGGGTGGAAGTTGAAAAAAATTTTACTGCCTTCGCGAAGGAAAGTACAGTTACGTCGAAATCGCATGTCAGGAGTCAATATTTCACGATTCTCAGGCGCTAAGTATCCTCCGACGTATAAATCTCTTAAATTTATTAATGCAATATGATTATAATATATATAACTAAAAGAATTTTACCATTGATAAAAGTTTCCCATAGAATGAAACAGACAAGATGTAATTTTAAAGTTTAAGAAGATAAATTTAGAAAAACAGCACATCTTAATAAAAAATTTTATTTAGAGTAATTATAATGTATCTATAATATAATAAATCTTTATTTGAATAATTCAGTGACGATAAATTAATAAATGGAGAAAGTTATACAGTAAATAAAGTTTTTGTGAGACATAAATTCTCAAGAATTGACAGATAGACAGATAGCTTCCACAGAATGTTATTTGATTTTAAAGAGAAATATTTTTGCGAAAAATGTCTGTTGTGTGAATTGAAAAATAAATAAATCTACCAACAAACTGTATCATTTGCATCTGAGAATATGACAATATCACTACATTCCCAAATTAATTAGGTACACTCGTTACATTAGGTAAATTTATGACGTTTTTTTACGTACCATATGAACCTTCTTAATATTTTATCATGAAAATTACACCTTACACACGTGTTTCCTTTTATATAAAGCTACGTGAATATGAACTGCAAAAAAGATAAAAAACGTTCAAGCTAACCGCACTCTCCCCTACTTGCTATTATTGAATTAATTACAAGAATCTGAAACAATGTTTCAATTGGATTAACTGAAGTAAATTCAGAAAATACATTTTAATTTCAAGAAAATAATTCTATTAGCACATTTAAATTAAAAAAATTTCTTGTCAATCAGAAATAAAGCATCAATTATTAAACCAATACCTTCTAGCAATTATTTTTGCATATTCAAATTAAAATATGAAATCCCAGCCACCGAGCGCGCAAACAGACTTTAAATTCAAATAACGAGGCGTCGGTAAAATTCAAGACCCCCGGCATCAAAAATCTCACGGCAAATCTTTTAGCCCCCCGTCATTTCCTCGCTCGCGTTCCCCGTTCATTTCCTTATCTATCGCGCCTGCCCCCGTTCGATCCTCCCGGCGCGGGTGTTACATTTTCGATCTCGGCGCATATACCGCGGTGTCCTCCATCTCCACCGGCGAATATATCCCTCGTCGGCCGGCTTTTTTCTCCCTCCCTCCTCCCGGATCCGCTCCTCATTCCGGCGGGCGCGCGCGCCCTCCCTTCCAATTTCCGCGCCGCCCGGGCTTCGGAAAAAGCCGGGCGAGCGCGCGGTATTACCTCGCTCGCCCTTTTTTTCCCCCCCTCGGCCCCGGTCGATTAGCGCGAGGTGCCCCGCCGCCAAATCCGCGAAATGAGTTACGCGATCGAGCGGGCACGCGCAATTTCTTCACGGCTTTATTATCCGCGCGCTTCCGCTGCCGTTGTTTATGACGGCGGTGCGCACCGGCTAATCGAGATTTAGGTGGCTGCGCGTGTGTACGCTCGGATTAGCGGCGAATTGACGTCCGCGCGGTCCTTTGTTTCTGCATCGACTCGACGTTAGCATCGATTTTGTACCGTCATTATTGCGCCGTAACTTTTTGCTCGTAATTGAATAAGGTTGGCTGCAAAAGAAATTATACATTATGTCCGTCTGATTGAATATTGAAAAATAATCGATACGTATTTTTTAATTTTTCAATTCAATGGTTAGTAACAAAGATATCGGTGGTTGAAATTGCACGTGATGTCACGATTTTACACGATCTAGATTGGTGACGTCACGTCTACTCGCGATATTTTTGTCAATAAACATTGAACAAGGAAAAAATACGTATAGATTATTTTTCAATACCCTATCAGACGGATGTAATGGAAGCTAAAATAATTTTTTTGTAGCTAACTATATTATGAATTTTCAAATTCGTCTTTGGATAAAATTTTAAAATTCTTCCCTCGGAAAGAGAATTTTTAAAAAAGAATTTTTTTCAGCTTTTAAAATCTTTTTTTCATGATGCACGCACTACACTCATTTTTAATACTAACAGGAATAACAGGAAGGAAAAAGTTTTACTAAAATTGCATTAACCTATTTAAATTTTCTCACAGACTGTCCTTATGAAAATTGCTACATATTTTCTTTTAAATTTACTAGAAATGTAAGAAATTTTACAAGAAACTTTCTTAATTTTTTTCAACGACGCAGTCTGTGAGACCATTTAAATAGACTATTACAATTTTTAGTACAACTTTTATTCTCCACATACTATTATATCGCTGATTTAGTTCTTGGTTTTCTATAAACCACTATTCATCCTTAAGCTCGATTTTTTGCCAATTTTCGGAAGCTAACATTAATTAAATCGTCCTGCAAAATCTCTTATTTGCATTTCCGCGCGAGAAGCGTCGACGATTATTCGACCGCAAAAAAAGGAACGATCCCGCCCGAAAGCGACAACAATGTACCCTGCGCGGAGGCACGTGAGTGACAAATGGACGTACGTAAGGCGCGAGAGAATCCGACGCGGAGCGCGGAAACCCGCAAGCTTCTCGCAAGATTAATCCTTTCCAGCTGCTTTTTCAGCCGGGAAGAGCTCCTTTCCCTTAATGCTAGCGCACATTTGAACGCTCGCCGTACCCCCTCCTATTCAAAGGGGTGAGAACGCCGTTTTCCCGCCGCGGCGCCGTGTGCCCCTCCTTTTTTTTTATACTCCTCTGAGCGCGATGATTTAACGCGAGTGGGCTAAGAGACGCGGCATCGAAAGGTTAAAGTAGCTTGGGCTTTTAAAACGGTTTCCTTTGATGTGCCTGATACTCGGTTTTTTTTCGCGTGCGGAAAAGCGATGAAAGGTTTTGGTATCGAACGCAGAAATTAAATATTTTAAGGGAAGCTCGGGCACGTTAGAACGAAATTAAATAAAGTTTGGGTGCGCGCGGGAAAAAAAAGAGCGCGTTTCTTTGATGCAAATATTTTGATTGAAAACAAATTGGAAATCGTTTGAGATATCAAAAAATTTTTAAAATCTACGGCAGAAAATGAAGGATATACCTAAAATGTGGTAATCAAATGTAAAAAGAAAATACTAAATGTCAAGCTAATTTTTCTAAAATGAACAAATTTATTTTAGAATTAAAATTTAGTTTAGTTTAGATAGTTTAGTAGTTTTTTTAGTGAAAAATGATTTACTTTTTGAAAATACTCATAATCTAGTGATTGACTCATCATAGAAATTTAATTTTAAATGTTCCATTGTTTTATATTTTTTAAGCAAATAAATAGTTTGAATTTATACGGATTTCTCTTTCTCGACCTAGAAGTAAAAAACTTTCAACTTACAATTAGATTTCCGGGAAATTCTAGTCTAGTTTTTGAACTACACGCAGCTAAAAGTGTTTCTTAATCCTTTTATCTCGAGATCATCTCTTCTACAGTTAATCAATCATTATTAATAAAATTTGCCGCAAACAATCAATATTTCTTATTTTTAATTTTTTAGTCAATTTTTTATTTAAACTCTAATTCTACCCGTAACAATATTAACACAATTCTCTATTGAACAAAATATTACGGAAAATCCGGAAAAAGTACCTTATTTCCCGAGATTTTAAAGGCACATTTACAGAGCTCCTTAGTAATTGGTTTGATCGCCCAACTCCGATGAATATTTCATTCATTTTTCATCCGAAAATTCCGCATAAAACGAGAGAGCGCGCCCATTACAATGCGTCGCGGAGAAGAAAAGTGAGGGAACGATGAACGCCCGACTGATCGCAACAATACATCAGGAAGGAAAAATTCTTCGCGGTGCAAAATAACCCAATCCGTGGGTGGGGCAGTATTTCATATTTTTCCCGGAGCGGCGCGCGCCCTCGCCGTCTCTCTCTGCGAAGTTCGCCGCCTCCGCGCCAGAGCAAACTCTAACGAAAAAGTCTCGCGGGTGCATCATCAATTCCGCCGGGCAGTCGATAATTCACCGGGAGCCAATGAATTTTCCACCCGGAAAAATCTTTCTCATCCCGCTCGGCTTATAAGCGGACGCGGCCTCGCGCTGCGCGCGCCCGGAGTAATCATCTGGAAGTAATGAAATCATCGGTTCTCGCTGTTTTTACCATTTTTTTCGGTATTCTTTTTTTTATAACATTGGAAAGGATTTTTAAGCAACTTAATGTGATCATATTGGGCCCATGGAAATATTTATACTGTTACTCTAGTAACGTCGGTTATTGTTACTTCGTTTGCGTTTTCTTTCGACATCTTATGTTGGGAATATTGTGATAGCTTTGCAATTTAATTTTGTTAAACATCTGTTTTTTACTAGGAATTTTTATTAATTTTTTTAAGTAAATAAATGTTGAAAATAAGGAAGGTGTTATAATAACCAGAAAACACTAATCTCCTCGAGTCCGTAACATTTTTTAAAATGCATATTTTTTCTAGATTCGGTAATTGCACTCATTTATACTGAAAATACTGGGCCTTATCTAAGCGCCTAATAATATCTCATATGGAATTGCAATAAGCGAGGCAATAAGCGTATCTTAACGTTTCACTCATTTTGCCACCAGGTGGACTTTGGGACATCTTGCTCGGCAATGGGTAGGTTGTTTCAGTAAATTATATAATCCGCAGGGATAGTGGTTGCTTGGGAACCTGCAGAGAGCTGCCGGTGCTCCACTAATGAGTATATACTTCACTTTACAAATTGTTACAAATGTAATTAAAATTATAGTTAGTCGGCCTCTCTCTCATATATGTCTTATAGAGTTGCCTAAATATCCAATCAATATTATAGAGTTGGAATTTCAAAATGAGTTTGTAATTCTTATTCCGCAGTGACTGTACACTGGTACCGACTCACAATCCTACTAAAATGTATTTTCTAATAAGATGTAATCTACAAAATATTTTACATCTTCAAATATTATAAGAATAAGGAAGAATAATAAAAAAAATCGATCTCGACGAACCAAAATTTAAATTTATTAGGGCTGCAAAATTATAATAAATAATTAGAACACACATATTTATTTATATTTATAAGACAATATTGTAAGAATAAGAAGACGAAAAAACCACTAACAAATCAGAATTCACCGGGAAAGCAATTTTCGAATTGCACCGCAAACTGGAAGGACTTGCCTAGCCTCCAGTGCGCGAACATCTTTTCGCGCGTGATCATTCGATAGACTTTGGGCGGCGACGGTGTCGCTGACAGGCGCGGATCAGGCTCGAAATTCATTACCCCGACAATCGACAGCGGCGCGTCTCTCGGCGGAGCGTCAAACGCGCGCCCGACGACGAGTGTCCCCGCCTTCGCAGCCTGGCGCCGCCGACACGTGGCCGAACATGTCGAATCCCAATTCCGCCTTGCTCGCCCCGTTGCAATAACACGCCGGGCGTATACGGCGCTACCTCGCCGTTTCGCCGCGCGGAATGCGCGAGAGCCCCGGATCTCCGGCTCGGATTGCGGGGCCACCCGACGCGGGAAGGTGGAAAAAGCTGGAATATCTCAGCCGTGTGTCGAGTGTCTGATCGAGGGATGAAACGAAAGGAGAAATTTATTTCTCGTTTGTCCTGCGCTACCTTTTTTCTATCGATAGATTTCATGATTGATAAGTAATCAGAATTTAATCAGGAATTGTAATACGTAATGCTTATATCAAAAGGTAATGTAAGCATGTACACGGAGAAAAATGTATAATTAGAAAATAGTACATTTTCTTACAAATGTGATAATGTTTAATATGACTATAAGGAAATTTACGATAAATATTTAAAAATTTATTAATCACTATAATAATTTCTTTAAATTTTCGAGTTAGTCCTTGTTTTAGTATCAAAACTGTAGTACCTAATTTTTAATGCAACATTTTTATCCGCAAAAAGTGTGCTGTTGATTTTACCTACTTTTCTGCTATAATGGTTTTTTGATTATCCTTTAGTAGTGTTTAATCCATTATGTACGTAAATAATGTATTTTATAGTAAACCAATTTATTTATCTTATGCCTCCTATAAACTGGTCATTATAGAAAATCGATGAACCATCTCATGGCATGCAATAATTAACATTCGTCACGTAAGCGATAAATTGATAGCCACTAATTACCGCGCGCCTTGGACGGAATTATTGATTATTCCTGATAATCGGTTACCCAAAAATTGCTGATAAATAATGCATCGATTATACACCCGAGCTTGAGCGCACATTTTAATTTTTTAATTCAACCCGGCGGCTCGTGTAATACCAAAATTTGTCGCTCGAATCACGGCCCCTTCTTTATTGCCGCGAAAATCCCTTACTTCAATAAACTTTACGACACTTCGCCGTATACAGCGCTCCAATAAATATCCAACTTTATTTCTATTTTCCGACCAAACAAAAAGTTTCCCGCGCCACTATTTCTCGCTCTCGTATCTTTCCGTCCGAAGTAATTGCCCCTTGTTTTAGTTGTTCGGCTGATTTACGAGCTCGAGGCATTAGCGAAATCGATATGTTTATCGAGTGTGTCGACCCCCCCTCCGCCCTCTTAATTTTCCGCTCCTCGAGTTTTTCGGTTCGCCCCCATTAAACTTCACGGCCCCGCGGCGAAACAATCGCGGCGCGACCATCATTATTCAATAAATGCTCGCAGCCGCGGTGGAAGCACCAGGGGGGAGATAAAGAAACGAATGGAACACCTTCGGAAAACGAGGGCCCGGGCTATTCCCGCGGCAATTGTCTGGAGAGGAGCCCGATAGCGGCGTACATGCTTATGTCGCTGCTACTACTCCGCGATCGGCCAGGGAAAAAATCCGCGAACTGAAATCGATATTGGCGCGCTTCGCTCTTGACGATATGAAGAAAGTGAGAGAAAAAACGGATTTTCGAGGAGTGGACGCGGAAGTAGAGATTCCCTTGAAGAGTATACTTTCGTTCTTTTAATTATTCGATAATTGTATACCGCGAGTCCTGAAAATTTCTAGAAACTTTGAGTTTGGGTTAATACACGGAGAGAATTTTTCGATAACAATTACATTTTTAGTAAAAAATTACTATGAGATCATCTAATTTAGTTGATAAAAATTAATAACTAAAATTGTAATTTCTCAAATGCATGTGGCAATTTTTATCAATTTTTTAGTAATTTTTACTAAAAAGGTCACTTGATTTTCTAAATTTTTACTAGAGAGTGTGGTAAATTTTCATCAAAACTTCACTCTGTGGTCACTTTCCTTAAACAATATTTTTATTTTTACTAAATTTCTCAATGTAGTCATTAAATTTTACTAATTCAGATTTACAGCGTGCATTATTGAAAAAATATCGACAAAGCATATCCTTTTGTAAACAATTCTCAGCCTTTCCGAGAGAATATTTTCAAGTCAGGACCCAAGGTACATAACTGTCGGATACTTAGAAGAATGGAGCCATTCAAAGCAGATAGGGTCTTGCCCGCGTATTCCGTATTCCGATACGTGATTGCCGGCTTCGAAGGCTGATGAAATTCTTTTTGCACGAGGGCCACTTTTATTGTTTATTAAAGAATTCATCGGACTCCCGAGCCGATTGGAGTCTGAAATATTAAATGCGAGAGGTATACGAAGGAAACCGCGGAGTAAAGCTTTACTCGGGGCTGCCAATTGGCCGCGAGTAATGCAGACTCAAAAAAAGAAACAAGAAATTTTCAATAACGTGACGACTCAGCAAGTAAAGATATTGAAGGATGCAACCTCTTCACCGGCGCGGGACGGAGAGGAAAAAGAGCGGAAGAAGAAACTAAAGCGACTGCGACTCGAGCCAGAAAAAAAGGAGCCGAGTAGAAAATTAATGAAGTGAATTCAATTGAGGTGGGAGTTGGGCGGGGGGAGGCTTGAAGAAAAGAAACGAGGTCGCGAAATAAGAACAGCGTGTTCTCGGACCTCGCGGAGAAAGTGGCGAAAATCCCGCCTCCGCGACAAAAAAGGAAGCCAGGGGACGTACAACAGGCGGAAAAGGAGTAGCGGGGGTGGGCAGAAAAAAAAGGAAGGAGGGAGTCCACCGGACGGGGCACGTACGGGCGAGAATACGAAAATAATTGGGAGGGGAGGCTCTTCTTTTTGATTGGCGACGATTCAATTAATGCGCGGCGCGCGCGCGACGGGAATAACGAATGCGGCCTGCCCGATAATTGCGGTCGGCCTAACGAAGTGCGAGCCCGCGCGCGTTCTTCGCGGCCCATTAGACGCGCCGATTGTTTGGCGGCCGGTGTGGGTGCCGCACGCGCGTACACCACCCCCCCGCCTCCCCCGCTCGATGACTTTCAAATTCGAGGGAGACACCCGCTGCCGAATTGACTTTCAACGCGGAATCGAGCAATTTCCATCGGGCGCCGCGGCGGGACGCCAGATTTGATCGTTCCATTTTCGGAGAGGGAATTCTGGACGGTGCCTGATTTAGATTCTTTGCCATCCTCTTTTGGAATTTTCCGAGATTCGACGTTTAGTGGAGCCTTTTTTAACCCTTTAAGGGCAAGTGTTGTTTGTAATAATTTAGCACTTGTTTATTTATATTGTGGTTTTAAGGTAACAACAAATTGGAAATGAATTTTTATTCTTAAACTGAGTTTGGAGAATAAATTTTAATATTAATCGAAAAAATAAAATCTCAAAAAGATTTTTGACATTAACTAAAGATTGCTTTAAAAAATTGTGGGAACAGCACAATTGATAAGATTTTAATGTGATGCTTAAAGGGTTAACTGTGCACTTGGAGAATTTTTTCTCGTAAAAAATACGTTCAAGCTCACCGTAAAAATTACTTGAAAAAACTTAAACGTGGAACAGTTTGCGTCAGTGGAAATTTTTAAGGACACATCACTGCCATTTTTAGCTTTATCTTAGACGATTTATGGATATTTTTATACCAAATATTGACGACAAGGAATGTAGACTTTTTATTTTACAAATATGATAAATATGTTCATTTTAGATATTTATTTGCAATAAACAGATAAATGATTCGTAGGTACATATTTATGTGGAATATGAAACTGTGAAATATTATGGTGGATGAAGCATAGCACATCACGTATGATCGTAAAAGCTGGCTTTGCGGAATAAAGTATGAGAGAATTGCATAAAATCTTCATTTTTGCATGTAAAACATCCTTCGAGCTAATATCTACTTCGAGACTACTACCCCCTTTTGACCCCATTACATACGTTGCGATCGAATCGCTTCTGATAAAAAACATCTTCAAACATAATGTGGTCAAGATCGCTGGCATGAAAAGACGTAAATGTACATGCATACTATCGATCGTTAAATTCCTCACCGTAAAAGCAGTAACACTCAACTTCAAATAGTTAATAAAGATAAGGACGTTAAATTTATTTTTGCTTTCTCTTAGAGAAAGTATTATTATCATGATAACAAAACAGTTACGATAGAAGTTTATGTCATCATTTTAAGATGAAATTAATATACTTAAGGAATATTCCTGTATTTATGTTAGTTGAAACTAAATAAATTTTTAATTAAAATGAATTTTTTCAACCATTTCCAAACAAACACCAACATAATTGCTCTGTAATGTATTATAAATCGAATTTTTATCGAATAGTGTCAATTTCTATATGCAGATCAACATGCAATGTTTTCGAAAATCGAGTTCAATATGATATTTCGATCTAATTGTATTTTTTTCTGTAAAGATTAGTCTGTACTTACAAATGATGGAAAAAGTATTAACAAATCATAATTTTTATGAACTTATTGTAGTTCAAAGAAAACTTAAGTTTTTTTTCTGTACTACATTACAAAACGATTTAAATCGAAAAATACGAATTCGTTAGCAGTAAATCGACGAATGTCCCCGCCATTCAAACAGATCGTTCCACCAATTTGGCGAAACTTCAAAAAGGATTCCGGCCTTTTAACTAACGAAAAGCCGAACGAATTTTCGGGCGCTTCGGCGGGACTGACGGTCCGACGTGGCATGCAGCCGGTAACGCGGCCGAAAATCCCGGAAACTCAATCGGCGCATCGACCAAATCCCCATTCTCCCTCGCCCCCTCTTTCCAGCTAATGCTTTTGTCTGGTGTTGCAGGCACGAGCTTGTTCGCCGTGGCGGCCCACGAATTCGGGCACTCGCTGGGGCTGGCGCACAGCTCGGTGCGCGGCGCCCTCATGTATCCCTGGTACCAGGGGATAACCGAGGATTATGAATTGCCCGACGACGATAAGCACGGGATCCAGCAGATGTACGGTGAGTAGCGCTGACGGTCCACACTGCACACTACCCTGTACACGCATATCCCATCAGCCAGGCCCGCGCCCGAGCGCGGCTTCGGAGTCTCCAAAAATTGGATTAGCCAATGAACGAGGGGCTCTTTTTTTCTATTTTCCCGCATCCATTTTTCCGCGGGTTAAGTGTCTATTCTCTAAATATATGTCGCGGATTTATGAAAATTAATACATAATCTGTTCGCAGTTTTTACCCTCTAAATATGATCAAACATCTTTATGTTCAAGTAGATAAGAATAGATAAAGTAGAATTCTTGAAATTATTATATTTTTACAATTTTATTTTTTATTTTAAAGAATGTGCTCACACTACTGAAAGTAGAAAACACGTTTCAATTCCTGTCACGAAGAAAAATGCTATTAAAGTTCTGTGCTGAAGGAAAACGTTTTTCACATTCCTGCTTAGAAAAAGTATATTTCAGATTTCTACGTGGAAAACGAACAAATCAATACATCGTAACAAAATTTTGAAGTAAAAAAAATAAATATAAATATAGTAAATAGTACAAATTTGGCAACAAGCTGTTTTAGTTAAAAATTATAACGTAGTTCAGAGAATCTATGTTTTGAATACTCTCAATAAGTAATAATTATAATTAAATAAGTAATTATAATTCAATAAGTAATAATTTTAATTGATAAGATATTTTGCTAAGTAGACAGAAAAGCATTTCTGAGGTTGCCCGTGTCTTACAAATTATATATACACCGTGTATCGCGTCTTACCATACCCGCCTGTTACTACTGATAGCATGTCCGAACTAAGTTTTAACAGTATAGCACTTTACTAGCACTACAACTTTATTCAATAACTTTTGCAATGGTTGTACACCTCCCTTTATTCAAAACTTTGATTGGAAAAGTACATAATATTGAAAATATTTAATAATCTTAAGATTAATGACTAATAAAATAGTGGAAACCCGGCAAGCCGGCAATTTCCAGTAATTCCCTTCGCGAAGCGGTAATTTTGTAAATTCCGTAGAAGCGCCCCGGTTCGAATTGCGAAAGAAAAGCAAACTGATGCCGATGAGTTCTCGCGGAAACCGAGATATTTTCACGGCAACTCGAGACCGCGCCGAGTGGAAATGAAAGAGCGAAAAAACGCGAGTGGCGCGGGGGCCGGGAGAAAAAGGCAAAATAAAAAGCAAAGCCGCGGCGAAAGGAAAGAAAAGAGCTTCCCGTAAAAGAAGGGCAGATAAATAACCCGTATAAGCCAGGCATAATAGGTATAATATACGAAAAGGCACGAAGAACAATAGTCGGGGGGGGGGGGATATAGGTGGAGGGCTCCTCGCGCGGTCGTCTCGTTATCTTTCGTCCCGAACGAAATTGGAGTCCGCGAGCGAGGAAAAGAGAGGAAGTCCCCGTTTCCGGTTTGACCTCGGCTTCCGGCTCGTATCGCCCTACTCGCCCTCCCACACACACATACACACCCCTCCGCGGTGCCCGTCGCGCGTTCACCTTTGATATCTCTCCTTTGCCATCCACCCCCCTCCTCTCGACGAACGGCGGAAGAAAGACAAAGGCACCCGGAGGCCGAAAGCTCCGCCATGCGAAAATCGTTCGGCGTCGACGGATTCGACGTGGCGCGCATCGCCGACGTTATCCTCTTTGTTTACGCTTATCGGCGAACGCTAGTCAATCGCACGGATAGTCAAAAAGCGCGCTGTTTCGAATGCGCCACTTCCTTTTTCCATTCGCTTCGTACTAAAAGTTTTTTTTACCCTTTAGCAGTATTTTTTTTTCTATTTATTTATAGATTTTTTTTCGAAATATCCTGACGCGCGTTATACTGCACTGTAACGGATGCAACGGATGATAGAATCAAAAATTTCGTTACCTAAAATATCTTTTTCATTACTACTCGCTAACCTATTCACCGCACGTGATTAGTGTCAATTTTATGTAAACCAATCAGTAAAAACCAACGCACATCGCGTGCTTTGATACCTACATGTGTACTTATTTACCTATGATGCATTACAACTTTTGAGATAGAAAATGTATACAAAAACTTTTTTAATTTTGCACCATTCAATTGTATAAACTCATGAACCAATCATTCACGGTTTTAAATGCTTCGTAACTGCCTGCAATCACTTTTTTCAGAGAGAATTTATATAACTAAATTTTCACAATTAGAAGCGGTTAAAACATAAACTATTAACTCCACGAGAAAAATATTTCGAAAAATTTTCGAAATGCGATGAAAATTTTTAAATCATTATAGGAAATCCACCCTTTTCATACGCACAGGATATATCACCTAAAAAAATAAGGGAAAAAAGAACTCATTTTTCAACTGCTTTCTTCAGTTTCATCTTGAATTATTCTCTCCCTTTAAAAGAAAAGCAGAATGTAAATCCCGCAGCTTTCAAACCAAACATAGTATAAGGAAATCGGCGAAATACATCTCTCGCGATGAGCAAAAAAAAGGAGTGGAATAAAAAAAACATACATATCGTTCACCTGCTCCTTACAATCGGGAACAATGGGGAGCGCGCGGAAGAATCGACGGGGCGACGCACGGGCGGGGGCGCGGGGCGAAATGAAACGTGAATAAAACATAAAGAATGACCAGGTAGGGGTAGGCGGCTGCCGGGCCGGCGCGCCTCGCGGGACACCGGAGAGCTATAGAATGATTTAGTGCACTGCAGAGCTTCGGCGGCTCCCGCGGGGGCCGCAGCCGCGCCGCCGTTGCATTCGGTCCACTCGGCCACTTCCGCCGCCCCCCTGCCCCCCTTCCGGGGGTGCCTTGTTATCTCGCACCTTTGCGTCTTCGACGAGCACCGCCGGCCTTTTATTTCTCGCTGCGGAAATGCATCGAAGGGGGTCTCCGCGGGCCGCTTTATTGTACTCGCGAGTGGAGTTTTGTTTCTTATATTTACCGCGGGGTGGAGGGCTTGTTTTTCGTCGGCGAGGCCGCTGCCGTGGGGTCGGATGTGAGAGGCGCGCTTTTTTATTGCCCGGGCCTCGGACATTGAAGTGGGAATTGAGCTCAAGTTCCCGTTATGAATAATTTTCTAAATTTACTTCGCGGTCGGCGCGCGAGAGGCCAACTTTTCCTAAACACGATTTATTTTCATAATAAGAGCGCCCGTTTCGTTTATTATTATAATTTTCCATATTATCTTTTCGGACTTCAATTTATTCAATAAATTATTAATCACTTTCGTTTGTTCAAAAATATTGAATATTTTTTGTGGAAAGTTTTTTTTTAATATTGTTTTTTATTGAAGCGTTTTGGACGAATCGCGTAACTTTTTAATTATAAAATGCAAATGTACATCATTGATTGTGTAAATTACGCAATATTTCAATTTTAAATCCGCGTACATTAAACGTACAAACTGCATTGACGTGATTTGTCGATTCAACACGTTTTCAACCCTTTAAGCAGATTGTGTATTCAATTTCAACAAGAGAAGCTCTGCGGAGTTTCACAAAATCAATACAAAGTACTTTATCATAAATTATTGTTTAAAACTAATGTAACATTAAATAATTTAATAAATTTTAATTGATCCAAATTTAAATTAATTGATCATCTACTTTAGCTAACTTTTTTTCATTTTTAAACGATAAATAATATGCTAAAGTGTAATAATAAAATGTAGTTTTAACAACTAATAACATATTCAGTAAGTGACGGTGAACGTATGTATATAACATCCCATTATAAAAAATCCGTGGCTAATTCATTGTAGTTAGTATTTCTCGCGTTGTAATTGGTTGATCGGCGATTATCTTTTATTTTGTTTTATATTATTGATCATTTGAGCTGCCTGGAAAAAGAATATCCGCGCGCAAAACGCGCGCCTGGTCTAGTTTTATTAAATATTTGATATAAGGTTAAATGGAATTTTTTTTAAATACTGCCTTAAATGAAATTATTATAAAAACGAGAAAAATTAATAATCGCATTAAGTCATCCTACAAAAAACAATAAGTTAATATCGGATCATACCCAGTAAACTACTTATTCGCGAACAAAAATATTACCATTTTCACTGCAAAACAAAAACATAATCTAAGTTCAGCTCGCAAGATGACAGATTCCATTTTGTACTTTTCTACGAGACGCAGTGCACAATGACAAGTTTGCAAAATACAATTTCAATACAGGTTTTCTCGCAACGCCGTAAAAACATTTCCGTCCGAAATGAAAAAAAAAAAATGAGTCGAGTGCAAAAAGACAATAAATTTACGCGGAAAAACGCATGTGCGAGCGACGTTTTATTCGCGGCGGAATCTCGATTCGGTAAACTGCGAGAGCCGAGCGCACCGCGCCGCGGCAGAAGCGCGTCCGGGGCACTTTAAAGCAGGCAGCCAAGCAGGCCGCGTCCGTGTCGCTGTTCGTTTTCATTAACTCGCGAACAGCGCGGCTAATTATTTAACCGACGATCCTATCCGTGTTCTCCTCGTTTTCTTTGTTTCGCTCTGCATTCGCCCCAAGCTCCCCCTCTCGCTCCTCCTCTCCTCCTTTTACCGCGACGTCGTGTTTCATCGCTGTTCCGTCCCCTTTACCTTTTTCGCTATTATGCATTATACATTCGCGCCGCCTTTCCGTTTCATCTCGTTAATGGGGAATTTTAATTATGAAAACCGGCTGCACTGGTTACAGATGGGGCGAGGGGAGGGGGAGGAAAAAAATTGGTGTAATTGGTTTTTTAATTGAGCACTGAAAAATTTAGCGGCGCGACGGAATCCCCGGCGCATTTTGGCAAGAGCGCAAGAACGGAGTCGGCGCCACATTGTGCCACGGCAGTATATCTCTCATTGCGTATTCTCACATTTCTGATACGACGGATACGCTCGTGTTCAATTTGAATATAAATCGCGACTCTTTTTTTCTCTCTCTCTTTATTTTACGCGTTATTACTGCCCTTTATATAGGTACGCGAGGTGTGTTTTGTAAAATTACATCTTCTCGAAGCTGATAAAATAGATGAAATGGTAGGAGCACAATAATTTTTTCACGGGAAATTAATAGATACCTTACTGACATCTATATATTCAAAATTTTTTTAAATCTAGTATCTTTTGAATCGCTTCAAAATGTATGAAGTCATTTAACAGCATTGCAGATGATAGCAGGTGTAGTGTGTGTTTAATTTTAATAGAGCTTTTTAAAAAATTAAGAAGATATCACTATTTTTAATAAAACCTTGCCTATAAGAATTTTACTAATTCTCATTATATTTCATTTACAAAATTTTACATCGCGCTCGGTTCATTATCAAGCACGAACCTGGTTTAGTTGCCGCTACTGCAAATGATGGTGATGGTTCTATCTTTTCAGAAAGCTTTTTAGCATAAAAATAAAAATTATTTACTCAACGAAAGAAATATGTAGGAGAATTTTCTTAATAAGCTCAAATTATCCAAAAAACTTGTAGTTAATCTACCTTTTCATAGAATTATTATCGTTCTTTTATGTTACCAACAACCAGATGATTTTATTACAAGAAGAAAGCTAACATTAAATTCTTTAAAAATTTATTCACGGAATTGCAACATAAACTATAATGGAGTAAAATAATAAAATTCAAAGTTCAAGAGCTAAGAAAACAATAAGAAATTTTTTCTTCATCACTCCATCAAAGCCACGTCTCACCTAATTCAACATGCGCACCGCCCAAAATCTAAAGGTCGATCGGAAGCGCTCCCCGC
Organism: Eurytoma adleriae; assembly: GCA_900480045.1. Lineage (NCBI taxonomy): Eukaryota > Metazoa > Arthropoda > Insecta > Hymenoptera > Eurytomidae > Eurytoma > Eurytoma adleriae. Next base: position 2,672 of record UXGC01001644.1, on the reverse strand, counting down.
TTAAATCACGGGCGAATTCGACCGAGCCGTCGCGCGAGCGCGTCCCCTTTCCCGCGCGGAATCCAGACGACTGCGAGGAATTTTTTCGAAGGCGCGCGGGATCGCGAAGACGCGCCGGTGCGGGGGTCGCCGAGAGAATGCGAGACGTTAAAACGAAAACGCTTTAGTATTCATGGGAAATACAGCGGGCGAGTGGCGAGAGAAAGACAGAGGGAGGGAGAGAGAGAAAAAGGGGGATGGAGTCCGAGTTTTTTACTTGGAGCCCACCGGTGGAATAAGTTATGCGAGCCCCGGGGAAAAAAAGTCGATCATTTATGCGAGCAAATAGAATGGCACCCTCGTACCGCGGCGGCTGGTGTCTTTGCGTACTGCGCGCGGAAGTATTCGCGCTGGCAAAATTCCGTACGCTCGCGCGAGCCCGCTCGCTCGGGCGAGCAACTCAACTTTTGTTTGGGGCAGCTATGAAATTTAAAAACGGAAAATGTATGAAACTTTCCGCGCTATTTCGATCTATTACGCATGACCTCGAGTACGTGAACACCCGCTCCAGTTGAATATTCTTCTGCGTTTAATGTTTCAGTTTAATGGAGTAGACGAAAGAGTTTGAAGAACTGTCGTATGCAATAGTTTTTTAAAATTTATTAAAAAATTGAGTTCATATAAATGATACCAAATTTACTAGTCACTGTACTAACTTTTTTTCAATTGTCGTCCCCTTTGCAAATGCTTTAGTAATTTTTAATGGAACATTTTCCTCCGTTTATGCAAACAAATTTAATAAAATTAAACTAAAAGATCTTAAAATACGTAAAAGTTTATTTAAATTTTGATTAGAATAATATATTATATTTAAATATTTTTGTTAATTTCATAATGTAGGTAATTAATTTCTTATTTATTTTTTTATTTATAAATGTAAGTTATTTATTTAACTATTTTAGACGTTTATTGTATGAAATACTCTACTATTTTATTATTATAATTAAAAGACATTGTAAATCTAAAATAATTATAATTAATTAATGATTAATTAACATCCTTATCAAATCTCTATTTGCATTACTTCTTATTTAATATTAATTTACTTATTAATATGGATAAAAAAATTCACAGAATTACTTCCGCGGATTTAAACAGTGAAAGTGGATAGAATAAGTTTAGCCTGTTAGAATCGTTTACAATATAACTACCCTCACTTTGATAAGTTTAGGAAGCTAAGTGAATTTCGTCGCAGCGACTTTTTTTCCGCCAAACAGAAACTCGCAACTCGGAGTAAAAAAAAAACAAGAGAACTCGACGGTGGAGCCAGAATAACGTAATTAATTTCTCCCGCGATACACGGCGGAGGGTAATAGCCGAAGTTAGCCGGGAACTCATTAAAAAATTGGTAAACTTGGATTTTTTTCACTCCGCTGGCTTCCCGGCTTCCTTGGGGGCCACGGCGATACAGATTTAAGAGTTGTTTCCGAACTCACAGCCGCAAACGAACTAAAATCTCATTTTCCGAGATGGCCGCCGGGATAAAGGGGGGTAGAAAAAAAAACGTGCACACTCGGCTCTCTCACTCTCTCCGTTTTTCTTTCTCACTCTTGCCTGACGTATGATCCTCTCACCGTCTCTCTTACTCTCTTGGCCGAGCAAATGAAATTCATTCCACGAAAACTTGGCCAGTAAATTTAACGTGGCGATATAGCCTTTCTTTTTTTTCACTTATTTTCGGTCTAATTGAATTTTGTTTGATTATCTCGGTCCTTTTTTGCTTTTAGACTGGACGGATAGAATATTGCCGAGACTTTCATTTTGATATCTCTTTGATCTGCCAGTGCAACTATGACTTTTTATTAATTCTCATTCTTTGCACGCGAATTTCTCATTTTCGTCTCTTTCTTTATTACAGAAATTTAATGCAGGCGTTTGCACAGTATAATATAACGATTTCGAGTAACAAAAAACTCATTAAAAGGCAAAATAATAGTGTAATAATGAAACCGCATTACTAACTTGTATTATTTTCCCGAGAGCTCATTACCATCTGATTTCAATTAAATGTTAAAAGAAAGCAAAAAAGTGAGAATAATTCTGAACGAAAGGTTGTGAAAAATTAAAATTTTTCGTTGGATAAGCGTTTAATCAGTATTTATGTGGTAAACTTTCATATAGGTAAAAAAATTAAAAATAATTACTAACAATTTTTTTTAATAAGAAAACAGACATAAAACTTAAAAAAAGTCGTTATTTTGATTGATAATTTATAATGAAATATACTATAAGTTAAGTATAAAAATCGCATGTCCCACCAGTACTGTCTGTAACTACTTACACATATTCGAAACCCATTCGGTTATTGGATTTTTCTCTTATCACCCAGCCATCTACAGCTCGTCCATCGCACTTAAAAATCATCCATCATTACTCTTCCTCCGCTCGCGTATCCGCCAAATAAAAGCAAATCTCCGGCTCGCCATAAATTGAAACAGCGATAAGCCTCAATTTGCTAGTCGCGGCGCGCAATCTCGAGGCATCGCGTTTCAGAAAAGATGAGGGCCAATCGCGTATGCAAGGAGCCTCTCTCCAAGGTGTAATCAGGAAAATAGCCCGCAACCGCAGGCGAAGGCCGCTCGGACGCGCCATCGGTAACGATTACGGAGGAGGGGGGGGGGGGGGGGGAGGGG
>UXGC01001643.1:0-19206 GCA_900480045.1 Eurytoma adleriae | reverse complement strand
TCTTGAAGAAATTAATAAAAACTAATAAAAGCTAAAAAAAGCTAATAACTATTATTATGCATCCGAATTCTCTATATATTATAAACTTTTAATAAAAACTAATAAAAACTAATAACTATTATTAAAAATTACAATCAATTAATAAGTTTTATATTCAAGAAATTATTTCCGCCTGGGTGTTTATACTCGTTATCATATTAATAAACTATTTTAAAGATTAAAAACTATTTAGCAAGTCTGAAACATTGACATCTTTCAATTTTACGCATATAAAAATACATATCGCAGTATCGATAAAATCTGTATTTCAGGGTTCGTATACCTACTTCCTTCAGAACGACCATTTGTAAATTTGAAATGACCTAGGACGCCGCCCCGCTCAGACCCTTAGGAGGATTAAATGGTGCACATTTGGGTCCAAATTTAAATGCGATTTATGGATTTAAATGTAAATGCGATTTATGGATTTAAATGTAAATGCGATTTATGGATTTAAATGTAAATACGATTTGTGGATTTATGTTAAGAAGTGGATCTTCTACAGTATATTTATATTGTAATTTATTACTCAGGTATACTTATTTGGGTTACCGAAATTTTACTTTAAAGCAACGTTCAAGTACTTTTAGTCGGATGGTGAGGTGCCCTTGCCCATCTTTTGCGGATATAATAAAATGGGTATAACACTATCCATGAATATTAATTTTCCAAAGAAATGGTAAACGAAGTAATTTTTAACGAAAACAAACATTATTGTTGTAAATTAATTCATTTAGTTTAAACTATTTATTTACTTAAAATTTTTTGTGAAAAAAAGTAATATTTAATGTGTACATTCTGTTTTATTAAAAGTAATTTATAATTGCCTTGCCATTGAGACTCGAATAAGTTTTTATAATAAAGAAGTAAATTTTGAAAAAAACGATTACATCCATTACTGTAATTTTTTATTCAACTAAATAACAACATGATTCGTAGAAATTATTAAACTTTTGATTATTATTGATAGTAATCTTAATAAATTTCAATAAAAAAATGTAATTTTAATTGTTTATAAATTACAAGTTGAAGTAAATAAAAAACTTTACATTATTATTAATAAAACTGTATAAAAAGTAAAACTATTTTACATATAATGAATTATTTTTCTGTAATTGTTTAAAATTTTGGTGCACTATATTTAAGTAAGACTAAATTCATCATTGTAAATATTTTATAAAAATAGATTTATACTCTTATAAAGAATAATTTTCATTTAATAATTTATACATTTTATTTTTTTAAAGCTGCAAGTTCATTAGGCTTGTAAACTCCTTTTTCTGTAATAATTCCTTCTATAAGCTCTGCTGGAGTAACATCAAATGCTGGGTTCCAGACATTTATTCCTTCGGCTGCAATCCTCACTCCATTCACATGTGTAAGTTCATTTGGTGGTCTCTCTTCTATTTTGATCCCATCGCCATTAGGGATTGAAAAGTCGATAGTTGTAAAAGGAGCAGCAATATAAAATGGAATATTGTGATATTTAGCTAACACTGCAATCTGCATAAAACAAAGTAAATACATTTTTTTAAAAACAGACTCAAAAAAAAGAGTTAATTAAATTTTAAACAGATGTCTAGTTTACCTGATAAGTTCCAATCTTGTTAGCAGTATCTCCATTAGCCACTACTCTATCAGCCCCAACGACTACAGCTGATATATTTTTGCTTTTCATAAGTGATGCAACCATGTCGTCACATATAAGTGTACTTGGAATTTTTTCGTAAACTAGCTCATAAGCAGTTAGCCTTGCTCCTTGATTGTACGGTCTTGTTTCTGTACAGTATACTTGTTCTACAAAACAATTAAAAAATGATAAACATATTCCTGGCAATTTAGATCAGTTCTGAATTTCAATATTGTACCTAGTTTTCCATTGTTATGGAGAGACCGAATAACTCCCAAAGCTGTACCATAACCAGCAGTAGCTAAACTCCCAGTATTACAATGAGTAATTACTCTCACTTGTTTTGCGTTTGGATGTTTTTTTAAAATTTCTGCGGCACCATGATCACCTATTGCCTTATTGTCAGATACATCTTTCTCCAGCATCGAAGATATTTCTGAAATGATACTTGAGTAAACAATTTTATTCTTATTGTACAGGATTCTACTAAAGATTTTTATAAAATCAGTTTTTAGTAATAAGAATATTTACTTTTCTTTCATTCCATTAGCTTTAACATTTTCTTTGCTCAGTCTAGTTGCCAGCCTTGTAAGGTCATCCGCTGCCAGCTTTATGTTTACTGCAGTGGGTCTCGATGTGACGAGGTATTCCAATTTCTCCTTTATTTCTTGTAAAAGAGCTTCTTTATCATCGTAAGTCTTGTTTTGGATTTCCACAGCTAAACTCAAGCAGCCCACTATTGCAATGGCTGGAGCACCTCTCACCTGTAACAACAATTATAAATTTATATGTACTTTATACGACATGATTTAATACAACTGTACAATGAGTTTATTTACAAGAAATATCAATGAATTTTCTTAAATATAAAAACAAAGTATAAATAAATCAGTCATACCTGCATCTTATTAATGGCATTCCAGCCGTCTTTGACACCTGTGATCTCGATGTATTGGCTGTGACCCGGCAGTAGTAGCTGATCGAGGATCTCGAGCTTCCCAGCTTCCCATTTTATCGCCTGCAAAGTCATTTTGCGCCGAAAATGTAATTTCCGTGACGACACCCGGCACGAGAAGTGCTAGAATGAGAGATAATGGATGATCGAGATACGGCCAGATAACATAATTGTGAGTTCGTGCAGCTTTGTATACGTGCACCAGCACGTGATACAGATAACCCCTTTTTTGCTCTACCTCAACTATATATATGCGGTGATATAAAGCATCTGCGTTCGTTGATTTTTCATTATAATAGGCTAAATTTGCCTGCGTGCAGTGCGACGCGTCGGGATTTTTTAGGTTATGTATCGCCGGTTAGAGATTTTCTGCTACATGTCACGTGACCTGTGCACGTGATTTGTTGGCGCGAAATTCAATAAAATATCGCGAGATTATGAAACTAAAAAAATGTTTGCATTATTAATGGTTAACGTGTTAAAATCTAATAAATAAATACAAAACATCGATCAATATTATACTTTTTTTATTATTCAAAACTTAAAACTATTATCTAAACGCTTAAAACAACAATGTTAATTTTATTATCCAATCAACTAGACAACTGAATATTTTTCCATTTATTTAAGAGCGTCATTTTTTACGTATTTATTTATACTGTTAATTGTAATATTTTTACATTTTTTCATAAGGGCAAAAGTGACAGAAAGCTGCTGTAGCTACTTTAAAAGAATAATAAATATTTAAATCAGTTTTTATTAATTAAAAAATTTGTTTCTTTTTAATTAGATAAAGACTGAGAGTGTGAGTAAAAATGATAATAAAAGAATATATCAGTATTTAATAATTATTTAGATTTTAACACAGTCAGCCTATAAATTTTACGAAATAACGCGCCATTGGATTTCCGAAAGTTAACTTGAACTACCTAAAGAATGGAATGATTTTCGCGTGAATCGGCCCCTAATGATGAAAAACACTTAGAGGAAGTGGTGAAGAATCTTGAAATGCATTATTAATGAAACGCGAAATGTAGCGCCAGAATTCGTATAATCAGCGTAAAAGTACTGTTTTATTATGGAAAGGAAATGAAACTGCTTCAAAAGATTTAAATGAAAATTCTTAATATTCATAAGAATTTCAGTTGCTCGATTATACGAAGACGTAATATTCTTTTTCCTTTATGTTCTACTTGAATGAAACAAATCAAGAAAAAGATTTAATATCTGATTCCATACAGTCGCAGAAGAGCAAGTAAGTATGTACATATGTATATTTAACAAATTTTATTCATATATTACTTTTAGTAAATGTTATAATTAAAAATTGTATCATTACTGTGTGTTATATATACTGTAATCAAGTGATTAATTCTCAATACAATAAAATAAAAATACATTTCAGTTCATAAAAATGCAAAAATCGTGAAGTTAAATTATTGCTTCATCAATCTTTTAACTAACGGAAACATCATTTCATTTCCACATGCATGATTACGACGCGATAGTAAAAGTGTTCAGCTGATATGAATCTAATTCAAAATTAAGTAGTCGAGTCTGAGGATTGCAAATCTATTATTCATCAAATTAAAAATTAAAAAGTATCATTAATAACGCTTTACAATCCAGTCGACGAAACACATTAATGTGACCCTTTGTATTAGATTGTTTCCCTCAAAGGAAACCTTGATAAAAATTTTAATACCAAACGCTTAAAGTAAAGTTTTCTATAATTATTATAATAACTTATACTAGACACTATTGCAAATTTTACTATAAAGTATGGTAATTTTTCTAAATTTTAAATAAATTTTACAAGAGTATGGTAATTTTTCATCTAAATATCAGGCTGTGCCCACTCTCCTTGCTAGAATTTTTTCCTAGCGAAGACATTTCCGGCAAAAAATAAACCGCGCAAAATATTTTTAGAATAAATCATTTCTCCGATAAATTCAAATGTGCACTTTCACATTAACGAGTGGAATTATAGGATTGAATTCGTAAGCTCGCGAGGGTGCGGTGCAGAAGAAAGATAGGATTGACTCGTAGACGTTGTATATAAATTATGATGTAGACAGAGACGGCCGCCAAGACGAAGGTTGCAACGCTAATCGCGTTGATCCGTCCCCCTTCTGTGGAATCTGATTTTCATATCTTCCGAATGAGAATAAGTTATATTACTGGCCGTGAAAATTTCTTCGTTCTCCGGTTAGTTGGTTTTTGGTTAGAATCTAATTTGTTCAGGTCGAGTCGCCAACTGTTTATTGCCGGCTTTTTTAATTGCAGTATTTTATTGAGTGGAAAAAATATTTCGAGAAGGAACTTTTGATAAAAAATAAAAATGATCTTGCTGCACAAAAAATGGGCTAAGATTCTACTGAATTGAAATTACTACATATTGGTCTTGAATTATTAAGCTAAACTATTAAATTAACGCTATTTCGTTGATTAGATTTAGTAAAATGTGGAAAAAATGTTCTTCTAGTCGAGACATATTTTTTTTACTTACCTTTAAACACCAGAGATGTAGACTTCATCAAAGTGAATAATAATATGTTTACAAAATTAAAAATCAAAATAAAAAGGTAAAACTTTAAAAAATTTCAATTTAACTATTCATTTTACTTAAAGCATTTAAAAACTTTGATCTAATTAAAATGCAATGAAACATTTATTCAACAATCTAAAATTAAAAAATTACAAAAATTATAACTTATTTATTAAATAAAAATTCAAAATAATTCAAGGAATCAAGGAACAGGGTCTACCAATGAGTAAGCAATATTTATACACAAATTCATAATCACTTTAATTAAATATATCTATATACAATATAGGTACATCATAGTACATTCACCGTAATAACTGTACAGCATTAGCGGTTTTACTTTGTTTTGCTTAGTTTTTTTTATTCAATACTGCTCACAAAAATACATCGTATATAAACGAATAGTCGAGTGTATTCATATCAGGTCAATTATAAGAAAAATCAGCGCCTGGACGCGGGATCGGAAGTTTAAACGCGCCACGTTGAATGGCGTCCTCTTTTGACTACAAGGTATAATTCGGCTTTTTTTAACGACAACCTCCATCGTGGCGCGCTCACATTGCAAGTGGAGACATAGTGTTGCTTTTTTTTTTAACTTTACCATAATTTTCTATACGAGGAAAAGGAAGAATCGGGATTATCGTGGGTGAGCGTGGAAGCGAGTCCGGGGCGATAGTTTTCGTCTCGGTATCATCGTATACCGCGTGCACCCGCTCGAATGTCGCGTTTAAATCTTTTTTATTATTATTATTTTATTTCGATTTTTTTCTTCTTTCATCAGTTTGCAAAAATATAGGGTTATTCGTTGGTCGAAGGCTTCTGTATTTCTGCTTACTATCGTTTATACATATACACAAGCTCGAGCTCTCAAATAAAAATAATGATAGTTTCTTCACTGTCACTTTTGAAGAAACTATCGAAATTTCAAGTTGTCAATTCGATAAAAATTATCTTTACGGCTAATAGTTTTTCTTAGCAAAATTTCCGCTGCTAATTGGAGTTTAATTTTTATTATATGACTATTTATTGTAAATCGCTAATTTGTAATGATAGATAGTAACTTTTTTATGAATAACTCCCCTGCGCATGAGTTAGGAAATCCGTGTATATATTTATGATCATATATCTCGGCATAGTGCGCAGGAGGGTCAAGGTAGTGTAGTTTTTTAATATCGTCTTAAACTAATTTTTAGGATGCGTTTAAACAGCTTCTTATTTTTTGTAGAAATCTTAAAAATGTGCGCGGGAAATTTGAATTTCTTAATAAATAGTGATTTGATCATGATTCAACGTTGCACTTCATTTTTTATTACTTCAAATTTTTTGCACATGTTCTTAAGATTATTACAAAGAATATGACACCATTTAAATACACCCTAACTGAATCAATATCACAAAAAATTACTATTTATCTAATTTTAAAAAACAAAAATAATTAATTTGAATTTTTATCAGGAATTTAAACAAACAGCTTTCAAAGATCTTCAATACTAACTATGATGGACTATACTTGAAAGTAAAATTTCGAAAAATGTTTTATTACATCTTATAACTAATTTTAATTTTAAATCACTTTCATGGTATTCGTGATCGAGGTAACCTTATAAAAATGCATTCGGTCACTTTTCAAATATGCCCAACTTGTTTCACATTTAATATAACATTTGCGGGCTAGATCCCTACGCAAATCTAACCCTGAACAGTAAAGAAGTACACACGATTATTGCCGTTGAAAAGTGACCGAAAGGACTGACTAAAAATTTGCTTCGTGTTCACCCCGGACTCGTTGGGCTGTCGGTTTATTTTGTACGGGCTTACACGCGCTCTTAAAATGTAGTGCAATGGGCATTTAAGTACCATCAATAGACACAAGATTGACATTCTTGATATCGATATTTCGTTAAAACTTTTTTTCCGTTACGGTTACATCGAGTGTGCGGAGAATAGTTACGTTTAAAAGCACCGTTCGCGCTTTATTTATTTTTTTAACTTGCAATTTTTTTTAGATACTATTACTTTTACTTTATTTATTTATTTACTTTTTCTTAAAACACTTAATTCGGTAGACTCTCGCGCGTATTCGCGCACATACACACACTAATTCGTCTGCGGCTTAGTTTTTTTTTTCCTTCATTGATCTGTTTAATCGTTAGTTTTACATTTTCCATTTACATGCTATACCTATTGAAGGGACTTGTAATACGATTCACCTCACTCTTGGGTTTTCAACTGGTACGCGTTGAAGTTCCAATCGATTCGAATTCTATAGTGCGAAAATAGCGGCGCTTTAACGCGCCCGAATTTAAGTTCCACGTTTGATTTGGAGATCTCGATATTTACCTTATTCAATCAGTCTTTCTAGTCTTATTTATAGTCGAAAGACTATTTTCCTTGCAATTTTGAAATAATTTTTTTTTTTTTCATTTAGTTTCTTTTACTTTTTTAACGCACTCGGAATCGTATTGCGAGCATTAATCCGAAGATATACATATAATCCATTAGTAAAAATATAAAAGTAGCAATGAAAATTTAGCAACACAACGCTTTACATCATTAGCTTATTCGCTCCTTGTATCTTAATCTCTTGTCACGTCGTTAAATAACTATAATTTAAATATACATAATAATAAATTACCTTTTAAGTATTTACAGATTGTTATATAACATCTTCACGGGAGAACGTGAAAACGATCGGTTTCTTTAATTCTCAGAGTCAACAATACGACTATGTACAAGCAAGAGGACAAGGCCGGTATCGCCGTCATCGCTCGCTCCTTTATCCCCTAAAATTAGTCTATCTACGGTTTTTCTCGAAAAAAATGGAGACGAATTTTACCTTTCCTTTTATATCGACGTTTATATAATCGTTATATTTGAAAAAAGTACAAGTGGTAAGTAAATCGCAGCTCGACAGCTTTCGATGTGAGGTCGCTTTACAATTCTTATCGAGTAACTTTAATAGGTTAAGTAATTTTGTTTTGTTGAATCGCGTGGACACACCCTTTACGCATGCTCCACGAATTGGACCGTTGCACGAATCACCAATCATTTTTCAAAATGTTCATTTTGTTTCCTTGTACTACGTCCTGTAAGCGAATTAACCATAAACTGGCCAGAATACGTACATTCTGGTCAATTTGTGGTTATTTTTTTACAGGGACGCTACGAAATACTACGTTAACGACGCGAGTGCGCAAAGTAGGTGATTCCCGCACGTGTGTGATTTTTTTAATACGCCGTGAACAATAATCGGCGAAACAAATTAAATTAATTCAAAAATTAGGGTTTACTTTAAATTAATGATATATTGTTGTACGAGAATAAGAGCTTAATTCATAAAATTGTACGCGTTGATCAAGTTCATAAAAAACATGAGTATTTATATTTGCTTTTTAGCTCGGTCTTTATTTGGACACGACGTATTAAAAATTTTCTCTTTCACTCGGATATTATTTTTCAATCTGCACGTGGAATGAAATTATAGTACATTAAGATAAATAACGCGCACATTTAATTGATCACCAATTTTATCGACTAAACACACACAAATTTAGAATTTGCTTTAGTTCGTTAATACATTCGTATATAAATAAATTTTCTCTAATTCTCTTTTAAAATCTAATAATTCGATAATAATTTTGATAATTTTTTTTCGATCAGCCTAAAGGATTGTCAACAATTTCTTTTTACACGTACCCCCACGGTACAATTCGTGCAACTATCGAATTTCGCTTGACGGTCATCGTTCATTTGATTATACTACAGAACATCGCACGCATTCATTACGCTAACGATTTTTTCTTTTCACTCCGAGAATTAATTGAAATAACTGCATTAGCAGCAGCGCTCGCTTGTCGGATTGGTAGAAAATTATATTGTACAATTTTTTTTTTCTCCTTACGCACACTTAAATCTTACTTTCTTAGTTATAGCGTAAGTGAAAGTGTGTTGTAAATACTTATTCGAGTTGACACTTATACGACTTCGATATATCGATATCAATTATAATTGATAAAAATTTTAAAAAAATAGCGATCATTTAAGGATAACCTTTGGCTTAAAAAAATTCACCTCTCATTGAATTGAACGACGAACAGTGTATAATACATTCATCTTTTTCCTTTTTTTTTCTTTAATCAACGTACGACGACTTTTCTTCGATTTCAATTTGCTCGCTTTTACAACTGAAATAGTACTCAATTAATTGCGCACGCATCACTCCTCTCCCATGCCGGATTAAAAGCGAAAACGAATTTCCCCTGATACGCACACTACGACGAGTACACAGCGCAACATTGTGCGCAGCGACAATTCACATATATTTTTCTTTTCATTCGCAACGAAAATTTCGGCAAACGTAAAAAAGAAACGTGGAAGCTCGCGCGAAGTTAACTCGAACGATAGCTTATAAAAAAAAAAAAAACGAGGGGAGGGGGGGGAGGGAGTATCGAAGTAATTTGCTGTTTCCTTCTTTTTCCACCCTTTAACCCGGCTTTTCATTTGCACGTCACGTCGGCGTGGCAGAAGTAAAATTAGAAAAGCAAATAACGATCGAAAGTACATTTCGTTGTCAGTCACTCGGGCGGGGAATAAAAGAACCAAAGCCGCGGCATTGAGACGAGTGTCGAGCGATGGAGAATCACTTCGGTGTCACCGAATCGTCCGCCTCGACCTGTTTTTTTTTTCTTTTTTTTTTCTTGTCGCGCAGGAAAAAAGTTATTAGTATACGAGCCAACGCGAGCTCGATTAGCCCCTCCGTCGGGCCCCGCGGCGCGCGATGAGGCCCGCTTAATTTTAAATTCAGCGCGAGCGCGGACGATGCGATTTTTTCCCCCTCGATATATGTATCCACCCCCTGGCTGATTTTTTTTTTAATACTATAGTAAGAGAATTTGGTGCTTAGTTTTTTCTTGTAAATGCACAATCGTTTAATAAGTATAATAGAAAAGAGTTGAAATAATACGGGGAAAAATCAGTACGACGGAAGACTTTGTTGGTGGGTTTTAAGTATGCTAAAATTTTTATTAGTAATAATACTAAATAGACTCTACCTACTTCAGAGCGTTTAGGTGTGAATAAATAATTAAAATTTAAATTAGAGTTTGTATGCGTAAACTCATTAACAATCGATAATTTGATTATCAAAATGATTGATATAATAATAATAACAAACGCGCAAATTAAAATTTCTCTTTTGGTTCACTATTACATGAATTTGATTAATCCATTAACGCTGCGAGAGCTTCGAATTACCATAATCGATTAATCGAGTAATCCAGCGATTTGTTTCTTATGGATTTGCGGTAAAATGCGTACTGCACGTAATGATTCGCTTGACTCGCACAAAAACACAGTATGAAAATTTGTGATTTTATATAAAAAGTAAAAATTTTCATTCGCTTCAAAGTTGAATTAAAAATATTGAATATAATCTGAATTTGAAATAGATGGAGAGTGAATACGCGTTTATTTCCTGTCAATAAAATTCAGGTGCAGCTCGGGTTCCGTTTTATGAGCTGCTGTAAATTTTATCTGCCAAGCGCATACGTACGGTAAAGTAGGTCACAGATAAATTTTGTGTACTTCGCGTTTTTTTGTAATTAAGGATTATCTTTTTTCTTTTAATTAAATATACGCATATTGCAATTACGCCATACTTATATTTTAAATTTGTGTGCTTTCTATACGTTAATGGATCAATAGCTAATCAATGCGTACATAAGAAGAGTTACTTTTGTTGTTTATAATAAAACAAAAGAAAGAAAATGTTTGCTATTTCCGTAATGTTCAATAAACTTGTAACGAAAGTAAATTATAACGCGTCTACGTTATATCTTTAATAATCTCTTAAATTTCAAAAAAGATTATAAAAGTTTTTTTAAATTAACGTTGGCTTCAGCTTTGTTAAAAATAAGAGATCGCGTAAATCTGAATTTTTCTTAAAAAGAAACTACATAAATCACAAGGTGAAACTTCAAATTGATGCAGGTAACCGAAACTAAGATCAGACGCTCAGCGAGGTGCGAATAAGTAAAATTACAAATCGTTAGCCACTCTCATTCCCGCTTTATCGAGAAAAAAATCTCGCGTACGCGCTTCGTCGAGACTTCAGGATTAAAATTTCTTTGTTTTTAGGAACCCCACATTCATGAAAGTGAGCGCGTCACTCATATATTTTATCCATTACACATTTTACGAGTTTCAACATCTAATGACACCTTAAAATAGCGCTTCTCGTTTATTCTCTTGTTTACTTTTTAATAATTCATTACTTTTTGTTAGTTACATGAAGGTGAATGATGATTGGTCCAAATATATAGAAACACAGTTTACGTTCAACATCACGTGACCACTGGAAATGGTCTCCATCGATTTTTTTTTTTTTAATATATTTTTGTGCCGGTTATTTTTTTTTGCCTTTTTTTCGTTTTGTAAATATTCATACAGTTTACACCTTTAAGAGTTACATCTACACACACGTTGCACCGGCTTACGGCGGATTTAAGTTTTGCTTGAACGTGCAAAATTTAAGATGTATATGTGTTTATTTGTTCAGCTTTAAAGGAAAGGATTAGATCGTTTGATTGTTTAACTTTTACTCCGAAGTTCATTTTTACCGACTGAGCAGCTATTTTAAACTTACGCTATTACTTGTTATATACACATTTAATCAGGTATATTATAAACACTATTATTTAGTTTGACGTTACGACTATTTAATGCTACTCTAAGAAACCATAATGCGCTGGCAAACTATTTTTTTGAACGTAACCTCGAACGTGGCATCGGAGGGCTTTTCAAAAGTACAATTTGCCGCGCCACTAATTAAGGAAAGAAAAAACTTTGGTATTTGATATCGAGTAAAACGTTGAATATTCGATGTATTGCTCAGCCGGTAACAATCAATTAGATTCGCTATAGTTTTTAATTAAAAATAAAAGGAAGAATCTTGCTCGAGCTGAATTTCAATTTTAAAATTCGCGCATTCATCTCGCGAGGAGCATTTATTAAAAACAAATTAAAAACCATTTAGCAAAGACGCGTAAAAGAGACGAAGAGGCTTTAAAGAAAACGTTTCCGCCGCCAATAAGAACGAGCTTGGGCAAATGAACGTGCGACCGAGTTACCGATAAATCGATTTTATCCCCTTTTCCGCGCGTCCCGCTCAACTGTACGCGCATCTCGATTTAATCAACGAGCCACGAAAATTTCGAAGCACTGCCCCGTCCACCCAGAAATGTCAAAATTCGAGTGTCTATACAAACGAAGAGTACACTGACCATAGCGAATAGAAGCGAATTTTGACATAGCTGGTGCGATTTGCTAGCAGTCGACGATAAATAAAAAGGGCATCCGCTAAGTCTTACGCACAATTTCGACGCGCGTCAACGCGTCTATGGCACGAAACTGATTAGAGCGTCTTAAAAGTAATAAAGTAACGTAACAAATTTCGTATAAACTACCCTTAATCAATGTCTATTTTCGCAACGCGATTACACCTCCGGTGTACATCTTTCGCATTCCATGACTCGCTTCATTTCTTTTTTTTTTACAATTCATAACTTAGCTCCGGCTAACAGTTTATAACTTTCCTGACGCCTCCGTCGCGCGAATACGATTAAGACTTAGACCGTTACGCATACTTCATGGCACAACGAATAAAAATACACAAACGAAAGATACGCAAATTTCCTCGCCTTTTTGTCTTTTCTCTTTTTCTTTTTGTTAACAACTTCTTTAGTAGTACCATCGATGTTCGGTGTGTCCCGAGAATCACAGCGCTCACTTCAGTCTATGAATTAACTACGATTTTTTTTCCTTTTTTTTTTTACTTAGACCGCCAAGAGCGTCCAAAGCCCTTGAAACTTCGTTTTCGTCCGCTCCTTTTTCCAGGGGACTCGCTGTGGGCGCAGCGGTCCATCGTGGTCCAGCGATCTCGAATCGAAGGGGGGGGGAAATAAAATTGGAGACCGCACCTGGCTAAGGATGAGACACTGGCGCTCGACCTCGACGATCGATCCCCGGGGTGGAGGTATCCGCGACACGCGACAAGGAGAGGCGGCCACTTTAGAAATACGAAAATTTACCGTAAATTATCCGTGACGGAGGGCACACTGATAACGCGTCCTCTAAATTTCTTACGGTGAAAATTTCACTCGTTGCCAGACGGTCGCGCGCTTCACGGAGAAAAAAATCAGATCTATCCGGCAGTTGGGTTGTTCTTACCCATGGTAGAAAATTAACTACGGACCGAAACTCGTTAATGTAGAAGGTAATTAAGCATAATTGATTAATGTATGGTTTACTTTGGTTAGTAGAATATGGCCAATATCCAAAAATTTATTAAACTAACCTCTGCTCTCGCCGGGCTATTTCTAACAAAATAACCTACTATACAACTGCAAATCTGACCTATAAATTTGAATTAGTGAAATTTCTGAGATTTACTTGAGTCATATTGATTTTACACGAGCAGTTGTGTAAGAGGTTATGCAATAGAATGAACTCGGTTTGTCATTTTTATTAGAGCGCCATCTGTCTAGTAAAAAAAACTAACCTCTCATGTAATTTTTTCATGAAAGTACCGTTGCAACTACGTGACTGCGTTAAAATAACCTGCTAAACAACTGCAAATCCGACGGTATTTTTTTCTCCGTGTCCGCATCAACGTTGAAACTAGTAAAACGAACTCTGGAAGAAATCTAGGGGAAAAAGATTACCATAAATTTTGCTCGCGCCTCAAGTCCGTCCTCTGTGAATTCCTTAGGCAAATTTAGCTTATATTATCTTTTTAAGCGTGGCGATCTGAAGGATGCGGCGCCTCCTCCCCGGGAAGGCCATGGTCTATAATGAGCCCTTGGCGAAGAGGTGCTCGCGGTGCTTCGACCTGATGTGCGAGCGCAGCGTGTCGATGCGGCTGTAGGTGGCCGGGCAGTAGGGGCAGAGGGAGCGCTGGGCCGTGTGTATGTGAAAGTGGTGCCAGCGATTGGTGACCTGCTTGCCGCAGGCCCGACACCTCCAGAGGGCCGGGCTGCCCAGCGACACGGCGAACATCTCGTGATACGACAGACCCACCGGCACGCTCGGCATCGTACCTGCGAACACACCGCGCCCTCCTGGCATACCTAGCGTCTCTCTGAACAGCCCCGATAAGGTGTGGCATCTCTCCCCCCCGGGGGTTGCCGAGGCTTCGAGGGGGCTGCCGGGTGGAGGAGGGGGATTCCTTAATGGAACGGGGGGGAGGTGGGCACACTACGGGCTCGCGATACTTCGCGTGCATGCGAGGAGCAGAATGTCGGAGGTCCGGAGAGTGCGAGAGGCGAGCCGAGATGCGCCGACGGGTGCATGATGGCCGGTACCGGGAGGAGGAGGAGGAGGTGGGGATCAGTGCCTCCGAGTGCGGATGGAGATGACAGGGTAATAGTCCGGAAGCTGGGACGGCTTGATTAATCGATGGAAATGTTTGGCCGAAGGAATTGCAAGCGTTATTACTCTATCTCCGACGGTTTGCCGGAGGACGAAATCTATACGTTTCGATTGTCGACCGATTTTCTGTTTTGCACACGGACGAAAAGGATCGTTTAATGCAAAATTAATGGCTTAACATTTAAGGCATATTTCTTTAAATTGAGTTAAATTACGGTTTAATTGCCGTAATTCTTATACAAATTTCGACTATGGCATGGCCATTTATTAACTATTAAGAAGTGGTTCATTAAGATCAATTAGAATTTGGTTATTAGTATTTTTCTCTGATTATTAGATAATTCATTAACTGGAGAAATTATATCTTTATAGTAAAGATTCGCATGACTTGCTATTAATAAATAATTCTTTACTATTAAACTATGACTGTCAAATGAATGAGGACTTTAGGTCAAAGGATCCTTTTTGTTCGTGTACTTTGCATTCGAGTCTCATCAAAGAATTGTGTGACATGCTGATTGTGCATCTCTTAATTTTGTTTTAAGAAAAGTGGAATTTTTTTAATCACTCAAACTGTAGTACATTTGATTTGAGGTAAACGTAACATTGACAATCGAAACGTAAGAATCGACCAGTAGGATGATGTACAAAATTGGTGATTCTCATTTCACCTTTTACCGACATAAACTTATGATCACTCAATGCAATTACTACTTAGCAATCGACGATCTGTCTAGAAGAGCAAATAAACTGAAAATTATAACTAATCGAGGTTATTCTCAATTTCTCTCATTGACAGTGTAATTACATTCATAAATACACACGCACTATTCATCTCATTTTTCTTTTAATGTGTTAGAATAAAAAAACAAATCTAGGAACTTTGTATATTTTTGTAATCATTTTCAATGATTATTGGCATAACATACTCAAAGCAACAGGCACCATTTGCATCTTTCCGACTCCACTGAACCTGCGAAATCATTGCAACTCTTGCAAAATGTCGAGGCAGCGACGTATAAGACCTACATATACCGACGTCACGACTTCACTCGGTGGCCGGAAAAGCCTCCTAAACCTGGTTATGCGACGAGACAGTCAGAAAGTGAGAGCGAGAGAGAGAGAGAGAGAGAGAGAGAGAGAGAGAGAGAGAGAGAGAGAGAGAGAGAGAGAGTAGATGTAGTGAATTTGGGTGTACATCAGTATTTGCGTGTGAGGTTGTTTCTGGGCGTGCGTGTATATGTGTGCATGTAAGTGTGTGCGTGTGTGAGCGTACGCACGTGTGACTGTGTGCACGCGTGTATGGATGGACCAATAATGTTGGTATGCGCAGTGACAGCATGTCGATACTCAATATCAAGGCTCGTCAGTGTTAAAGGGTCTGATTGAGGGGTCGATAGGGCGAGACGTTTATCGACGTCTAGTGACGCCCTCAAAACTTCAGCCATGCATACATCTGCACAAGTTTGTGTATGAATCTATATTCATGCGTAAAGGGCACCGAAATCCCAAAGCGCGTACTCGAAACATTCCGCTTATTTTGGTACTTGTTCAGCGTAAATGCAATCCACCCGGAATTGCACCGAACGTCAATCAAAATTAAGTTCTAAGGAACTTCTTATATAGTGCAATTCGTTAGTTATTAGATCGTTCGTTCTTATTTCAATTTAAACTCGTACCACCTTAAGGTTTATTTTCCTAAGACAATTTTATTTCATACACGTATGAGACGATTGCACGAAAATATTATTTTAACGAAATTATAGTTAATTAGAATGTTGCAAAATAAAAATGAAATAAATTTTAATAACATAACATTTGTAGTTAGTCTCGGGTATCTCTGTCGTGAGATGCGATTTTCGTGTTTAGTAGGCATGTCTTCTGAACTTCATCCAATATTCAGATTTTCTCTTTCAATTCCATGATTCGATCTACTTTATTAGAGAAAATAATTCTGTCGTAAAATTGAAAAATAAATTTTTGTAAGGTCCCTAACATACTGCCCCAGATGTTGCACATACTCAAGGAAAAGTGCAAGGTTTGTAAGGTTTGTAATATATAAATTAGCTAATTCTGGAAAGACCGCCAACAAAAACAATTAAATTAATGAATTAAATTAACTCATTTCTTTTTTATAAATAAAACAATCCATGGTAGAAATCGCCAGGTTTTACGTTACGTAAAACCAGTTACTGACTAAAAACTGGCCACTTTTGATCTTTGCACAGTAATTGACCAGTTTATACCTATGGCTAATCGGCGATTTCTACTAGGGAATGTGTATGTGTTTCTTTTTAACAGTAAAGCGGTAAAACATTTTTTATTTAAACAATCATTTCAAAATTCCCGCGACATTATTAAATCTGACCAAGAAGCTACTGCCAAAAAACGACATCGACGGGAGTTCGGCCGAACCGAGCGACCAGCGATGGGCCATTTATTTAAATTATTTATTCACAGCCGTCGCTGGCCGGTCTCGTCATCTACGTCGTTCACCTTCGACAGGCCTTCCGACTCCGCGCGATCGCCCGAGTTCAAAGGAACGAAGGCAGCAATCCTCGGACCGCCGCGAGACGAATCGATACCTCCCCGTAATTGCGAAACGCCGGAGCGCGCCCGATTGGCCCGTCGCGACTACAAAAACCGCGGAAAAATGCACTCGAATGATAAAAAAAAAATGTGGAGAGAGAGAGTGAGGGGGGATAGAGAGACAGATAGAGAAGCGGTTCAGGGCGACACGCGCATATCGGCTCGGCGACCATGTGTGTCAATGACGGATGAAGCTTCCTGTAATATTTGCTGGCGTTTTTATTTAAAAGCCTTTCCATTTTACGTCCAATTGAAGGTACTTCGGCCTGTCGCGAAATGAAACGTTGCCTCGGCAGAGTGTAATCGAAAATTAGTTGACAGGTACTAGATATTCCCGCGGTGTAAAGGATATCTACGAATTTAAAATACAAACGGATTTGTTGAAAAAAAAACGTCGCGGTTTCACGAGGGACTTGTCAAAAACACAATTTACTTTTTTTTTTAAATATATCGTTCGATTCCCCGTAAAAAAATTAACCATAAATTGATCAAAGTATGTACGTTCTGCGGTTAATTTATAGTTAATTTTTTACAAGGTTAAAACCAGTGTAATTATTATATTAAAATTTTAGTGGGGAATTTGTATCAGGAAAAAAATGTTACCAAAAATTGTTAATATCATTTACGAAATTCACTCCGACTGATTTCCCGAATCCCAATGTTGGGTTTGGTCAACACTGCGCATTCTTCCGGAGGCCGGTGCGTTAAACATCGACCCGTCTCGAACGTACACGTCCGATGCACGCGTTTCCAGACGAGCAGCGGCGGCTTCCGCTGCGGTCAGTTCTGACCGAAATCCAAATTCTCTATTTTCGCCCCCTTTAGTTTAGGGTTCATTTAATTCCTTGTGAATTCGCTAAAAGAATTTATCGAGAGGCGATGAAAGAATAGAAAAAGTTTGCGACGTCTTGTTTTTCTATAAAACGTAAAGGTTTCCATTATTTAAGTCTTATAAATAGGACTAATATTGCTTTATTGAACGAGAACAGTTCATTGGAATAATTATTTTAATAGATGAGTGTGTGCGAAGGGTACTTTTTTTATTTAATGTAGAAAATGCAATGTTACAGTTAATTTGTATATTCAAAATTTTAGAAAGATGATTCAGTATAACTGCGAGTGGCAAAGTTATTCGATCTATTAATACAATCTTAAGACATTTCGAAAGATTTCAAATCATATTACAGCTATCTTCAAATCATGTCACCTGACGATGCGTCTGACATTCTTGTCACAAAATTATTAACATGGCTATAGTTATCATTCAAAGATGCAGTAATAATCTGAATTATCGACTGTCTTTACCGGTCAGTATATTAAGGATATTTAAGAAAATTTCACTAACTTAGGTCATATCAAGCCTGATATCATCTGTAACGAACAGAGTTAGGTATCAATTCTTCATCAACAAAAATAAACTAACAAACTAATATTTATGTTTGTACTTGATCGAAACTCCACAAGGAATAGCCTTTAGAGTAAATCCGGACTTATAGTACACCGTAGAATGTGGGTCGTCCCTTCTTAATTGCCCTCGGCCCGAGCGGTTAATGACCCCCTTGCCCTCTGCAATTGTCCGAGAGGAAGCGTCGTAGCCAAAATTTTACATCGGGCACAGGTCATTAAAGTTGTGTCCCTCCGTATCCGATTGAATTCGAGCAAGAAGGGTCTTTCTCTCTAACAATAAGACGGTAAAGTAAAACTACTTTCATTAATTCGTATTTTTCAAAATCGGGCCTAAGGCAGGGTCAGCTTGCCCGCCTTATTGACGAGTCCATTAGACGGGTCTGGGACGAAACGTGCCTATATAGTGCAAATAAAATAAAAATATACATCCCGGATTTTGTATGTTAGGGGAAAGTTGGGCATACCGGATCATGGGGCACGGTGAACCTTCGGGGCATAGTGGGCCACCCCAATAAATGTATTTCATTTACCATGAAAAGTACTCTGTACAAGTTTCATTGAAATCGATGCATTATTAAAGTTTTTTCTTATACATTTATGTATTACTATATA